>FXXK01001389.1:58582-74487 GCA_900184695.1 Betula pendula
GGTTGTCATCTTCACCACTGGTGAAAATATGTCGGTGTAGTCAATACCTTCCTTTTGCTGAAAGCCCTTGACAACCAATCTCGCCTTATAGCGCTTGCTACCATCATGCTCACCCTTTATTCTGTACACCCACTTGTTATGTAAAGCCTTCTTACCTGCTGGCAACTCAGTTAGCTCCCATGTTTGGTTAGTCATCAATGAGTCCATCTCATCCTTCATGGCTAACTCCCACTTGGTTGAATTTTCAACTTGCAAGGCTTCATCATATGTCTCTGGCTCACCGCCATCTGTCAACAGAATATAAAACAAGGAGGGTGAATAACGCTGTGGAGGTCTAATGGTTCTGGTAGACCTTCGGACAGCCGTTGTAGGTGTTCCCTGCTCAATCTGTTGTTCTTCAGTTTCTTCAACTTCAGGATCTTGTTCAGCTTCTGGATCCTCATCAACTTCTGAATTCCTTCTTTGAGCTGCACCATTAGAAATCTCATCCAAGCTGATAAAATCAGGCTTTTCAGCCTCTGACTCATTGACTGATTCTGCATTCAAACCGTCCTTGTACACAGCCATTTCATTAAAAGTAACATTCCTACTTCTAATGATCTTCCGGTTTTGATCATCCCAAAACCTATACCCGAATGCCTCATCCCCATAGCCAATGAAATAACATTTCTTAGACTTAGCATCTAACTTGCTACGAGCATCAGATTCAATGTAAACATATGAGACACAACCAAAAACTTTCAAGTGAGAAAGATTTACCTCTTTTCCACTCCAGACTTCTTCAGGTAGTCTGTGGCCTAGAGGAACAGAGGGTCCTCTATTTATCAAGTAAGCAGCAGTACTCACTACATCCGCCCAGAAGGTTTTTGGTAACCCAACATGCAACCTCATACTCCTTGCACGCTCATTGAGGGTTCTGTTCATGCGCTCCGCGACGCCATTCTGTTGTGGTGTCCCTGGGATAGTTTTCTGCATCTTAATCCCATTTACCGCGTAGAACTGTTTAAATCCTCCGTCTTCATATTCTCCTCCATTGTCTAATCTTAGACACTTCAATTTCAAACCAGTTTCTGTCTCTACCATGGTCTTCCACTTCTTAAAAACTTCAAATACATCAGATTTTTGCTTTAAGAAGTAAATCCATACCTTTCTGCTTGAATCATCTATGAATGTGATGTAGTACCGCGAGCCTCCAAGAGATGCCACTGGAGAAGGACCCCACAAATCCGTGTGTACCAGCTCCAATTTCTCAGGCTTCGGAGTTCTGCCAACATTCATGAAACTCACCTTCTTCTGCTTCCCTAGGATGCAGTCTTCACACAAATCAGATTCAACTGACTTCAGTTCTGGTAGTTTCCCTTTTGACAGCAACACCTTCATCCCTTTCTCGCTCATATGCCCAAGCCTTAGGTGCCATAGTTTAGAGTCACCCTTTGCAACTGCTACCGCTACTGCTACTGTATCTCTCGGATTAGTAGTCAAATAGAGAGTACCTATTTTATATCCCCGAGCCAAGATTCTGGCTCCCATGCATACTTTCCACTGACCACCGTGGAATTTTATGGCATGCCCTTCTTCGTCAAGTTGTCCCACTGAAATCAGGTTCTTCTTCAGCTGTGGGACATGTCTGACCTTTTGTAGCTTCCATACCGAATCGCTGTGGACTCTGATGCGAACATCGCCCATGCCCACGATATCTAGAGGCGTTCCGTCAGCCAAGTACACTTTCCCGAAATCTCCAGCAACGTAGTTTTCGAGTACTTCACGAATCGCAGTGGTATGAAAAGAGGCTCCAGAGTCCATGACCCAAGAGTCAAGAGGACTGTCAACAGTAAGAATTAGTGCATCCTGTATTTCTTCTGTTGCCACTACGTTTGCGGAGTCGTTCCCAGTCTTCTTCCTTGGTTCTTTGCAATTTTTCTTGAAGTGGCCAGTCTTGCCACAATTCCAACACTCTACCTGTCGTCCAGATCTGGATTTGCTTCTACCCTTTCTGGATTTTGATCTGCCTCTGCCAGAGTTCCTGTCTTGTACTCTACCTCTTGTCTCGAGGTTTAGGGCTGCACCAGAAGTCGAGGTTTCACCGGCGTCTTTTCTCCGAACTTCCTCGCTAAGAATCAAATCCCGTATGTCTTCATAACTAAGCTTGTTCTTCCCTGCAGAATTGCTCACAGCCATCCGCACAGCTTCCCAGCTATTTGGCAACGACGCCAACACAATCAAGGCGCAAATCTCATCATCAAAATCAATATCTACTGAGGATAATTGATTTGTGATGGTGTTGAACTCATTGAGATGATGCGCTACCGAGGCTCCTTCAGCCATCTTTAAATTGAACAACTTCTTCATCAGGTGCACCTTGTTGTTTGCCGACGGTTTCTCATACATACTTGACAAAGCCGTCATCAGACCTGCAGTAGTCTTTTCTTTCACAACATTGTGTGCCACTGATCTTGACAACGATAACCTGATAACTGCCAGGGCCTTCCGATCAAGTAGGGCCCAATCGCTATCGTACATATCGTCTGGTTGTTCCCCCAAAAGAGGCAGATGTAGTTCCTTCCCATAAAGTACATCTTCAATCTGCATCTTCCAATATGCAAATTCTGAGCCATCAAATTTTTCGATTCTTTCTGCTTTTCCATCTTCTCCTGCCATCGCTCCCACTCGAACCAAAAGCTTTGATACCAGTTGTTAGGAAATATATCTTATTTCCCCCAAGACCCGTGAGATGCGAAAAATAAGAAGATAGCAAAAAACAATCACACACGACACCAAGATTTAAGTGGTTCGGCTTAACAAGCCTACATCCACTGTTGGAGACGACCCGGAGAAATTCACTATCAAAAGATGGAGTACAAAAGTAACAGGGAGAAAAATCACTCAAAACCCAAAGCCCAATACACCCGTATCTCACCCTCACACAATAGAGGAAAAAATAACAATTGGAACTCTGCAATTTTTTCTTCTCCCTACGCACTACACCATGCTTCTCCACCTCTCCTTTTTTCTCTCTCTTCTTTCCCCCTCCCTTTCTTTTTTCTTCTTGCCGTGTATTTCTTTTCTTTTGGCTTCGACATAAAGGGCTGCTTCTGCCCTTTAAATACACTTTCAAAGTCGGTAGAATAAAGCCTAATAAAGGCTTGTCCAATCTTGGCTTGGAGAGGGGAAAAGAAGACCAAGAGCTTCAAGGAAAGCTCATCCACCGACTAAAGAATTCCAAGAGAGAAAAGGAAAAAATCATGGGGCCCATTAACACATTCAAGTCACACACGTTAACACGTCTTTAGCCAAGATTGAAGTACCATTTATGATACAAAGTGAAACCGATGTAGCTAAAATAAAGTCGTTAAACCACAGGGAACAAAAATGTATTTAACCCTAAATTATAAGTCTTTACTTGTTTAAAAGATACCAATTTAAGTCTTTAGAGAATACATATGTTTACTTTCAAAATTTACTTCCCAATTACTCAAAAGCTTTTATGGAAGCTTGTGACCTAAATGGACACTACTTTTAAAAAGCCTCTACAGTAAAAATATGCTAAAATTAGTTTTCTTAAATCAATAAATTATACCTCTTCACTAGTTTAAATAAATACCAATTGAAATCTTCAAAGAATACACAAGTTTTTCTCTTCAAAAGTACTTCTTAATTATTTAAAGCTTTTATAGAAGCCTGTGACCTAGTCAAGAGACATCACTTTAGAGAAAAGTCTTAAAAGTAACAAAATGTTAAATGTTGATTTGCCAAAAATTAGTATTCTTGGATCAATGAATTATATCTCTTCACTTTTTTTTTTTTAAAAAAAAATACTCTAGTATTAAATGCTTTTCACTCGTTCGGGACCAATAGTTTCTTTCAAATTTCAATTTATATATAGGCTTTGATCTAATATATTGTGTCTAAAATACAATTTCAAAAGGCCATATATCATCCTTAAACATCTCTTTTTGAATAAGAAGATTTGTAGAAATTATTTTTTTTTCTTAAAGATAATTTCAACATCCGAACTAAAATACCATTTTTCAAATGGTGTCAAGCCACTCAATTGTGATAATGCTACATGATCTAAACCTTATTTATTTTTTCTTTTCTCTCTTCAACTTCCAAAAAAGAAAATTTTTAAAGTGGTACTTGGAAATCTATGGCCAAGAATCTCTTCGAAAATCTACAACTTTTATGATGGAGATGATTATCCTTACAGTATTCAAAGCTCAGGCCAATGTCCTTACACCTCCATCTTTGTCCCACTTCTTCCCATTCCTTTTCTTCAATCCTCGCAACCTGGCAATGATCATAGACGTCATTGTGTTGAAAGCACATTTGAAAAATGTAAACATATAATAGAACCCACTGGAAAGACTAGAATGGCGTTCTGTGTTACTTCTAATTTTGTCACCTGCATTTTTATCAATGAGTTTCCTACTCCTATCAAATGGGGTCGAGCTATGGAGAATTTTTTTTGCCAAAATCTGTTGGGCAAAGGAAGAATGCTTAAGGTTTTGCTTCTTTGATTAGAAACTTGTCGGCCACCGGCCATCATGCATATTGTTATGTCGATTGTCTTGATACGCTCATTTGAGATGTCTACACGTGGAATATCGGCCTTCACGGATACAAATGTCTACACACCCATGAGCAAGATATCTTATTCATTTTTCTTTCACCAATGAATTATACATCTTCACTTGTTTAAACAAATACCAATTGAAATCTTTGGAAAATATTCAAGTTTACTATCGATAATTGCTTCTTAATTGCTTATAGGTTTTATCGGAGCATGTGACCTACTTCAAGAGACATTACTTAAAAAAAGTCTCTAATTAAAAAAAAAAAAAAGTGTACCAATAAATTATAGGGTTAAATACGTTTTAGCCCTTGTGATTTAACAACTTTATTTTTAACCACCTCGGTTTCACATTGTATCATAGATGGTATCTCAATCTTGGCTAAAGACGGAGATTGTACCTCTATCAATCTTCCGTCCAAATATTTAACGGAAGTCAATGTATCAATGTTAAAACACTGACACGTAGCTATGCCTTATTAAAAATTAAAAAAAAAAAATAGAATATTCAAAATTAAAATATTAAAAAAAAAAATCGAGGGTGGCTCGAGCCACCCCTTTGCAACCATAGGAGGTGGCCAAACCACCCCTAATGATGTAGGACGAAAAAAATAAAGTTTTATTAAAACTTTATTTATTTTCTTTTCAGGCTTGTATTTATTTTTCTTTCCTTTGTAGACTTATAATTATTTCTTTCCTTACTAGGATTAGGTTTACTTGTTCTACTAGGATTATGTTTACTTGTTCTACTAGGACTAGGTTTATTTGCTTTTCAAGATTTCCAAGTAGTATAAACATGAGAATCTGCATTGTAAACAGAAAACCAATTGAATATTTATTGATCAGAGAATTTATCTCAAACACTCTATGGAGTTTATTACTTTTAAGCCTGCGAGCTTGTTTTATCCTTTAGTCAGAAGACGCAGACGCTTCTGATTTGTTTTACCAAATCTTCTGTTACGTCGGTTGGTATCAGAGCAGATATTTATCCTGATCATGGCCAATCAACGCAACGGTGACTATCCCCTTACCAACACTGATCATGAGAGGGAGGCTCCTTGAAAAATATTGATATTCAAGTTGATGATGATGATGATCAAGCCTTGATTTTGTGGTGTTCTCTATATAATTTCTTTGATAATTTCATTCATTTAATGTTATACAGTAGCGATACCATCTCCTTATTGGACGTTAAGTCTGCTTTAAATTCTATGAAGTTGAGGACAAGATTGAACGGGAAATGTAGTAATAATTAGGGAGAGGGTTTATTTGTTAATGATTGTTCAGAAAATTTCTCTAATTCTAGAGGTTGATCCAGTGAGAGGTCGATTGAAGTTTAAGTCAAAGAAGAAAGTAAAGTGTTGCTATTGCAAAAAGTATGAAAATTACAAATCCGAGTGTCCAAAGTTGAAAAGCAAAGAGGAAGGTGGTAAGCCAAGTTTTTCTTTTGTGGTTGCTGTTGTCGAAGAAAATTTTGAATGTTCACAATTTGTCCTTGGAGTTACTGTTTCTAAAGGTCATTTTAACTACAGTGGATCTTTGATACTGCTTGTACATTTCATATGTCTCCTAAAAGGGATTGATTTACTACTTATGAGTCAGTCAATGATGATTTCGTCTTACGGGAAATGATGTTGCCTGCAAGGTTGTTGGTATTGGTACAATCATAATAAGAATGCATGATGAAATTGTTTGGACTTTGACGAATATTCAATATATACCAAATTTGAAGAAAAATCTTTTGTCCTATTCCCAGACGATTTAGGAGTTTTGTGGCCGACCTTATGTCCTATATAAAGGACATAGTTTCAACCTTTTGGGAAGCAAGTGAAAAAGAGAGATACACAACCGCTCACTTTAGTTTCTAACGTTTGTTGTGCGGTACGGCACTTAGAGCATTTAGAGAAAGACTTTATCTTTTGTTATTAATTCTCTTTCGTGTGAGATTGAGATTTAGGTGTATTGAAGATTTGGGTTTTGAGTAGTTTTCTCCCTACTACTTTTTGTAATTTATCTTTTGATTGTGAATTTTTTTCGGATCATCTCCGCCTATGGATATAAGCTTGTTAAGTTGAACCATGTAAATCTTGGTGTCTTTGTAATTGGCTTATCTTTATTATGCTCTTTTCTACTTTTTTTGAGGATCCTAAATTTATTTTGTCACGACATAAATTATTATAAGGTTGATGCCTTGTTGACTTTAACTTTGTTTCTTTTCTTTCCTTTCTTATTTTATTTTATTTTATTTTAGTTTTGTATTGAGAGGGTTTTTCTTAATCGGGTTAAATCTCCCATGAATTCTTTTTTATTATTCTCTCTCTCTCTCTCTTTGAGTCTGAGCTCGTTGAACAGTTGTTGAGAAAGCTTAGTAAACTTCGATCACTACAAGAAATTTGCTCTTTAGCGTCCAGATTATTAACAGCAACTTTTGGGTCGCTGCTAATGGTGGACACAAATAACAAAAAAGTTAATATTTAGCAGCGATTCTTTATAGTTATGTGTGTGTGTGCGTCTCTTTTATTCATGTTTGCATATACCTTTTAAAATCTAAATTTTGATGACAAAATTTTTTAAGGAGGGAATGATGTAATACCTCAAAAATTTCTAGTAAGTATAAGTTTTGATAAAATATCCATTATTTTAGAAAATTGACAAAAAGAACTTTTGTTTTTTGAAAAATTATCTGGATTAAATGTTTGACCCTCTCTCCTCAAACGTTTGACAAGTACTATTCACATTGTCCGTGTGTCTACACATGTGTAGGCCATGTGTCAATACAGTACATTAAACATTTAACATAGTACACCAAACATTTGATATAGTTTGAAAAACACTTTAACCCCTTGGACCACCTTGATCAACTCCACCCCTTTAAATAACTTCCCATACCCTTTACAAATTCACTCATTTTGTGCTAAGCACTCAGAATACCCTAGGTAGTGAGAGAGAAAGGATTTTGAGAAAATGAGTCTCTTGGAAGAAGACTATCCTCCTCAAGGTATTCCATATCCTTCCTTTTATTTTATCCTTAGCTATGGTGTTACTAAGAGCATGTTATAAGTTTCGAAATGATATGTTTGAAGTTTAAAACCTTTTTATGATCAAAAGTGTTAAAACTCCAAAACGATTTTAGTCTATACATATTTTTATGTTTTGCTATAATGATGTTATAATGACTAAAAGTTTATGGTCAATTTTGGCAATTTTATGTATTCTGGCCATCTTCAAACGTTCCACTGTCCCTGGACGTTAGACCTAGTGGATCAAACGTTCAACAATGTGTAGAAACGCATAATTAAAGTTTTGTAACGGATTAGTATGCGTGTCTCGTAATTGGAGGATTTATGTGTTTAGAATAGCACACTTAGTATGTTGTTGGGTTGTTTCGCAGTAGGAGGATTTCTAAATGTCAGGAGAGTCGGATGAGCATTCGAGGTAAGTGAATAACTGAGTACGAAATTGTACATGTTTTATAGTGCGCTACGTCAGCGGACTGAGTACGTTCCCTTTTATGTTATGAGTTGTACTCTTGCAACATGATCAATTACTTATATACTTATTTTGTAAATAAATGAATAATACTTGCATTTTATGACATGGTATATCGGTATGTGCGGTAAAACGGCTATGGGCTAATTATTATTACATGTTAACCTTATGGTTAAATGATTTATTGATAAAATGTGGACCTTGGATCTAATGATTGTTATATTTGTGACTAGCGCACCATCCTTCGATTAGGGTCACTGTTACGGCTTTGCTAGTAGTGTGGGCCACATGAGGTCGGACTCAGTCGGACTATTATTATAAGACAGTATGTTTGTGCAATGTCTGGAGCCTCAGTATTATACCAGATGTTTTTACAAGAACGCGCAAACCCTACTGAGAGGGGGTTAATGTCTCGGGTAGACGATACGGTTAACATATGACCTAATTATAAGTAAATTGTGTTTTGCACATTAAAAACCAAGTATTTGGTCGCCATAATTATGATAGTTTTCCTCAATTAATTATAAACCTTTCAACAACATAATGACGAAAACGGAACATACTTTTTGAAAAGCCCAAACTCATGATTAAATATTTTATAACTATACTAGAGGTACACTTTCTAATCCAGTTTCATGTTGTTTTCTTTACTTACTAAGTTAGTAGACTTCCTCAGTTACTTCATTTACCTGTAAAATACCTTGGTGTTTTACTACTTATCAAGAATTCAAAACATTGTGAGAGAATTCGCTAGGATGAAAACGCCAAGCGAATAACCCGTATTCTCAGGTTTGATTATATTATTAATGCCTGTTTGGTTGCTCTATATCTATTATCGATAATAGTATTGTTAAAACGGGATATACAACTTAGATCAATTATTTCTGTTTTCACTATTTACTCTAATAATTGGTGGTGCGTAGTAGATTCAGTCAGCTACCAATTACCTGATTTGGATACCCTATGGAAATACTCTATGGTAGTTAAATTAGTTGGATTAACTCTAATGATATTGAAGTGACCTCAAGCTAGTGTTTTACAGACTCTCCTTGTCGAGAGAGGGTACAGATATTCCTGAGTCTTATTCCATGTGGATAAGGTTAGGAGACGAATTATGAAGTTAATTAATTTCCTAGGGCGTTACAGCATATCATAAAGTTTTTAATGATTATGCAGCTATGTTCTTCTTCCAACTTCTATCAGCATGTTTGTTATCTTATTTAACTGGTCATCATTTTTTTTGTCACATTGTTATATATGTTGATTGATGGCTAAAAGTAACTAAGTGTATTGTGATGCATAACTTAAGTAACTTTGAACACTTTATGCAATATACATGCTTTATGCATTTAGTTTTGGATAATTATATTGTTGATTCTTGCAGATATCCTATCATGCATAAAGTACTACGGCGAGAAAAAGTTATTACTGTCATGCAAGGGTCTGTTTTAGTTTATAGATTTGGGGTTAAATGAAATCCAAATGTAAATTGTGTCCAATGATAACTTTAGTTGCTAGGCTTGAACATATATGATTGTATTTATATTTTTAATTTAATATAAATCATATTTTACTCAAATAAGGTGTGGGTCATACTTGTATGAGGTAAGAGTTTAATGGTAAGTTTGGCAAGTAATTATATTATTTTAATAAAAAAATTAAATTAAAAAAAAAATTAAAATTTTTAAATGGCATTACTGGCAACATATGATTCGATTCTAAACTCTTTTTTGCTTCGACAAAAATATTAATAGGGGCGACATTTGTCGCTGCTATGGAGTGATCATTAACGTCCACCACATAATGTCGCCACTAATGATTATTAGTGTCTAATTTTCAGTGTCCACCACATAAGTAGCGACTTTATCATTTTTTTTTTCTTTGTAGTGATATTTGCACTATTACTACTACTTCGCTTAAAATTGCATGGATGGCTTATCTCCATTACCTTTTTATGAGAACACTACATGGCATAGTTAGAAGTTTTAGATGAATATTAATTGTTTGAAATGTGAAGCCTACATAGCCAAATAAAAGACTCATGCTTGTTGGCATATTCCACATTCAGGTGGTCATCTTCTGCCAAAACTAAACATAAAGAGAATTTAGGGACAGAAACTATCAAGAGCTGTGATTTGGTTTCCTTTCTTTTACTCAAAGTCAAATTTGGATAAAAATATATGATGATATTTATTAAAAAATAATTTTAGAAACTACATTTTTATCCCACAACTATCACTTGAATCAGTCTTTTTTTTTAAAAAATAAAAATAAAATAAAATAAAATAAAAAATAAAAAATCTAAGGTTCAGTTTGGACTACCAAGTCAGCATTCTTGGATAATTGTGGGATAAAAATGTAGTTTCTAGCATCAACATTTTTATCCTACAAAGCTGATATGGCAAGGTCTAATAGTCATTCGATTTTTTTTTTTTTAATAACAAAAGCTTATCCAATGGCTTTATGGGATATTTGTAGGATATTTGAGTGGTATGTAGCATTTTTCTTACTCACTTACTCATCCGAACAAGCATTAAAAAAACAAAAAGGAAAACACGACATTTTATTCCTCGTCTGCAATCTCGTTCGGACAAGACAATAGACGACCCTCTTGGTGCTTCTCGTCAGTAATCTCGTTCAGATAAGACAATCGACAAGCTTCTTGAAGTTCCTCGTCTGTAAGCATGTTCCAAAAAGATAGTCGACGAGCTTCTCTTGAGCTCCCCCAGGTGTACTCTGTAACAGCTCATCCAAACGAGGTTGTGCCCTCGTTCGGACACCCCTGTTTGGAATCATTTTTTGCACACTTGTGTTTGCCCCCAACTTCCTCATAAAATTCCACGCACTTTGATTTACATCATTCGCCGTGTACCGGATGTACTTATGAGGGTTCTTTCCATTCTCAACCAGAGGCATATAACACATAAACACAAAAACAAAAACAAAAAAGCCACATGTGAAGAAGAAAATATGCCAATCTATTAAGGTTTGTTTACATTAGACACCAAACAAAATCCAATCCATACACATTTTGCATAGCTTTGGGATCAGTAACTTACGTCAACCATAGCTCTTATAAAGAGCTTTTCTAGCATTTTAAATACGACTATTTTAATAATGTGAAGAATGACAACATTCATGTGTATTATTATCAATTACCGATGAATGAATTTTTCAGCATAGACCTCATTCATTGTTGATTTTGAGATAAACATGTCACGAAATGTGCATCTTTTATACACATCGCATGCATGTATGTGTGTTCGTGTATATATATATATATCCTAAGTTAGTTTAAAACTGAGAAAACACACCCAAAACATGTTACGTGTGCATGAGTAATGGGATTGGAGTAGGAGAAGGTTGCAACAGATGTTATTTTAGTATTGTTATTTCAATAGGTCTGTGTATTGTTATTTCACTAGGTTTGTTAGGTAGGCTAGTATCTCATGTAAGGTTAGAATTATCTCTTTATGTGTTTGGATAGAAGTGGGTTTCATGGTCAGCATGTTATCTTTATTGCTTTAGTATTACTATTTTTGTTTATTGTTGAGTCTTATAAGTCCTGTTCGTGTAGGACTCTATTTCAGTTGTATTTAAATACTGCATTGCTATGGAATAAGAAATCAGTCAAGAATTTATTCAAAGTTTGTGTTTGTAAGAGTTGAGAGCTCCTCTAATTGCTCTAACAAATGAGCTCTAGGATTCCTCGAAAATCCTACTGTTAGAGTTGTTAATTCTTAGTTTTTCTCAAAATAGGGAAGCTAAGGAAGAACAATCCTGGTAATTTTTCAGTTCAGAAACCGGTTACATGTTCAATCACCCAAGAATGTAACAAAGTGGTATCAGAGCCACTACAAAAATTAGGTTCATCAGTGGCTAGATCATTAGCAGAGACAGAGAAGTCGTCGCTATTGATATGTCATTAGTGGCGAGATTCTGAATATCGCCGCTGATGATCATTTTATAATATTTTTCATATTCACAATCAACAACGACGACCCAAGGTCGCCGCTATTGGTATATCATCAGCAGCGAAGTTCAAGTCTGCCGCTGGCTGATGCGCATTTTTAAATTTTTTTTTATATGTAATATCAACAACGGCGACCTTGGGTCGCGCTATTGGTTTTTTGTACTTTTTTTTTTTTAAAGAAAAAATATTAAAATTATATTAGGTTCTTAAAAACATATTTTCCTATTAAGAAGTTTTTTTAAAAATTGAAACCTATGGAAAAAAATAATTTTTTATTTTATTTTCTATTCTTATTTAATATATATACACCTTTTTTCTAATTTTATATATATATAGGGGAGAGAGTTTCTATTATCTTATATATATATAAATAGTATATTATACTATATATATATTATAGTATATTATATATATAAATATATTATATCATGTATTTTTATCATGGTCGATGCTATGCATTGGTTCTAGACTTGATCAAATACATCAGGAACAAAACACACCGAAGCATTAGTTCGATTGATCAAACTTGACATGGTAAAGGCATTAGCCCGATCGACCATGATAGAAACATATTTCCCGTTAAAAGTTTAAAAAAAAAATTAAACCTAATAGAAAAAATAATTTGTTTATATTATCAGTAAAGTTTTTATATTTTCAAACCATACACAAAAAGTATATATCTATATTCTAAAAATGAAAAATTAAAATGCTTTAACGAAGACCTATTCGGGTTTCAACACTGGGGCAACATTGCGTCGACAATGACTATTCACTTGCTAGCAAAGGTTTTCATAACTGAATTCCCCGACAGTAGTATTATTGTAAAGCCTGTTGAAGAAGAGAGTGACAGCCTCCAGATCTATGCAATCATGGATGATATCCATATCGTAAAGTATCTCCAAGTCCTTGGTAGTATTTATGAGGTTGTCTAATAATACAGCATTGGAAGTAAATCGGGTTTCAATACTGGGGTAACATTGCTCATAATTAATTAGATCTCGAAATAAGATTTATCTTGTATCTTGAATTAGTAATGATGGAAGTTCCAAAACATACTTTTAGACTTACTACTCCTTATGAATTTGATTCCAGCTTCTTTGAGACATGTAGCCGAAGGCATCAGTTCCCAAGGAATTATGCTTTCTTCCCCACTAAATTTTATGTCATTTTTAGATATGGCCCGATCTCCGCTCCATCACCCCCACCATCATAGGTAATGATACAATACGTCGAATGATCATCACAACCACTTCTAGGTCATGCGTCTGATCATTTTTATAGTTCGTTAGAATATAAATTAAAAAATTAAATTCATCAATTTTTATTAACTTAAATTTTTAGGGTCAAAGATGGCTTGGGTCTTGGCCATGCGAGTGGCAAGGCTGGTCCTTCTGGCTTGAAGGCACCAAGGCTGTCGAGGACACCAAGGCCCGTACCGTGGTTGAGTTTCCCAATTTCGAGATTGTTGTCATGTCGCTCGATTTTAGCTCTCTCGGTTCTGTCCGAAACTTTGTTTATGAGTTCGAGTCCATCCGATTGCCTCTCAATCTCCTCATGTAAGTAGACCCCATAAATCCATTTTTGTTTTCCTTGTATAGTGTTAATTTGCTTCATGAGAAAATTGAGGAAGCGAAAAGAAACGCTTTCGTCACAGTTTTGTATTTGATCTCAAACACAATGCGAGCAAGTTTGCTGATGAGCATGCAATTTCTGAAGACGGAAGGGAGGTTTTTTTTTTAAAAAAAAAAATTTAAAAAATTTAGACAAATTTTGTTTTTATTTTTTTATTTTTTTTAAGAGTCAATAGCGTTGACATAGTGAAAGTTTTAATTTTTTTCAAAAGAACAGAAATTAACCATTAATCTAATTTTCTTAACTTTTTATTATTAGACATTTTTTTTTAAGTTGTCCAAAACGTTGACACAGTGGAAACTTCAACTCTTTTTTTTAAAAAAAAAAAAAACTTTAAACTATTATTATTTTTTAAAATTTAATTGTGTTTTTAGAGTCCAATAGCGGCGATATTAAATATCGCTGCCTATTGAATAATTATCAGGAGGCGACATTATGATGTCGCCGCTGATAAAATTCAATACAGCGATAATAGTCGCCGTTGATAACAAAAACGACGTGGTTTTGTCATGCGCGATAAGTGAAAAATTCGCCCCAAAATTTGTTTTTCCCCCGCGCACCCCCTCTTTCTTTGCTTACTTTCTCAACCTCTCTCTCTCTCTCTCAATCCCAAAATCTCCACAACCCCGACTTATAAAAAAAAAAAAAAAATTCTCAAACTCCTCTCTCTGTCTAGAATCACTCTCTGTCCTCTCATACTCCACACTAATTCCGGCGACTCAGCCACCACACGTCTCCGACGACTCCAACCACCCACACGTCTTCGGCGACTCAGCCACGCAATTCCGCCGAGCACACACGTCTCCGGCGACTCAGCCACGCAGCTCCGGCGAGACCCCACATGTCTTTGTTGACCGGCAAAAAGGTTCCCTCGCTTTCTCTTAGGGTTTCTTCTGCTCTCTGTAAAATTATTAAATCTCTGAAAAATCTTTGTTTGAATTTCATTCTTGAATTGGCTTAATTTGCTGACTTGCCCTTTGCTGCTTTGGGTTTTCACGAAGGTATGCTCGTTATTCACTTCTTTGTTTTCGTTTTTCATGTTCAATCACTTTGCTGCTTCGGGTTTTCACTAAGTGAAGTGGTGTTTTTAGTTAATTTGGTCTTTTGGTTCGATTAATTGTTAAATTTTGTTTGTTTGGTTCACTTCTCTATTTCGTAGTTATGATGGCCAAATGGGGGTGGTTGTTTGCTGAGGTTGTTGTTTGTTGATGTTTTCGGAACTGGGATTGTGGAATACAATCACAAATATATATATATATATATAATATATATATATATATATATATATATATATATATATATATTATTATTTTGTTGAGAG
Organism: Betula pendula; assembly: GCA_900184695.1. Lineage (NCBI taxonomy): Eukaryota > Viridiplantae > Streptophyta > Magnoliopsida > Fagales > Betulaceae > Betula > Betula pendula. The sequence continues at coordinate 73,568 of FXXK01001389.1, forward strand.
AATTAGGTCAGTCTTGTCAATTGACCATCATTCTGGATTCTGAATCAAGCTTAGACATTTAACTTGGTCGCATTCCTAGTCTCCAATCGACCTCCAAAATCCTGGACTAAGTTTTGAAGAAGAAAAGTAAAATAGGGTGCATTCAATAGATGTGGCAGAGACTTTATGGTTTATGCTATATGTGTTTTGTTAAGGATGTTGATCTTTCCTGTTTTTTCCCTGCAATAGTTGGAGTGATTGACGTATCAACAGGTCATTTGGGTGTCTAGAACTCTTCAATTCTAAGCAGTTCTTCCCTCCCTCTGTTCCCTGTATGTATATATATATGAAGCCATAAGTGTAGATGTGATAATATAGAATATCTGTGTGAGCACTAAGATCATTTCTTTTCTTTCTTTTTTTTTTTTTTTTTTTTTTTTTTTTTTCTCTCCATGGCTTTTTTCAATCCAAATATGTCCAAGCTTTTCTGGCTCCTATAATTCTACTTGGTTTCTTCATTTTTGCCTGCAATTAACAGTCTCTCTCTCTTTCTCTCTCTCTACTTTTGATGTTGAAAAGTGAGGGATCCTGACGCAGGACGGGGAGGATTTTCCAGAAAATATAGTAGAACAATAGAAAATAAAAGTAAATCTCACGTTAATTCAGAATCTCACCGAAATAACAAAGAGAAAGAGTTCAACCAGAGTCTCATGTCGTTTGGCAGAGTCTCACCATCAAAAAGAGAAGAGAATCACATCTCAACAAAAAAATCTGATCATAATCATAATCTATCTTCGTATGAGTACAAAAGATATTTAAATAGTTGACAAAATCCTAACCCTAATGTGACTGACTTTGGGCTAAGCCCATTATTGAATTACAAAATAACTTCAAATATCAAAAGAATACTAATAACCTAAATAAAGACCCGGATTATTTAT
>FXXK01001389.1:74512-88850 GCA_900184695.1 Betula pendula
GGAGAGATTATGAGTACAAAGAATAATTAAATAGATTGACAAAATCCTAACCTAATGTGACTGACTTTGGGCTAAGCCCATTATTGAATTACAAAATAACTTCAAATATCAAATGAATACTAATAACCTAAATAAAGACCCGATTATTTATTTATCCTCCTGCATCAATCCAACCTTTATTAGAATATTAAGTTAAATAATTAAGTTCATGATTGCGAGTATCTATATATTATATCTTGACATAGTTTTAATAATTCTACTTGTGCTAGCTTGGTCCACTTTTCTTTTTTTCTTTTAATAATTCTCCCTTTTTCTTTTGAGAGCCGACGTGCAGATATTATAACTTCAATAACAAATAACAAATAACTTATTCTTTTTGAATAATATAAAAAAAAAAAACTTATTCTTTTTGCATATATAATACCTTTTGTTTTCATTAAGTACAGTAAATACCAATAACAAATAACAAATAACAAACACCTGATTGTTGTTCAAATTCGATTGTTTGTTTTAAAATGGAAATTAATTAGATAAAAGGAGATGAGCTAGAACCATCTAATCAAAGTCATAATAGGGTGGTTCATGCTATCTTTACAAACCAATTTATAACTAATTTATGGTCTTTCATACAAATATTATTGAAACTCATTAAAGGAGCATTTGATCATGTTTAGTTGAAGTGGAAACTACTCTTTTTAGTTGTGTAGTTGATTTTATGTTAAACTACTCACATAAATTAGAAAAAAAGAAAAATTGACTAGCAATTACGAAAAATAGGAACAATATATAATGTAATATTGTCAAAATTTTGAAAAAGTACTAACCATCCAAATTTTTTTAAAATAATCCAACACCTTAATTTGGGATTACATGTGGTGTAAAATACTAGTTTTTATAACTTTTTGTCCAAAACATGAACTAGGATTATAGCATTATACATTGGTATTAGTATAAGCAACTTGTTACCTTTAACTCTTTAAGCAAATCAAGAAAAAATTCCTCTAATTAAAGATTTGTGTCATAGCTCTAGGCTGATGCGGGACATTAATAGGTGTGGACTAGAGGTTAATTCAAGATTTGTTTATGGTCAAGATATCTAACAATTAAAAACTTTCATTTAATGCCATTGATCAAGTTTAGGATTTAGGATTTTTGAATCCTAAATGAGATGGATTTAAAGAAGTTGGTAGATTTAGTGTTGATAACGATCTAGACATCCAATTGGATATGTTGAATTAGACAATTCAACAGATGAAAAAATTTGGTTCAAGGCAAAGATTTTTGGGATTTATGTCTCAAATTTCTTGTTCAATTTATTTTTCCATATTTTAGGATTATTTTTTCAGCAAAAAAAGTACGAGTTTTATCATTCATTTTTCAACAAGAAATTAGAATTAAAGATAAAATGGATATGGTCATGGCCCTATATTCTTGTTAGGTTAAAAATCTTCATGGCAACTTCCCAATTGTTCCTCTGTTTTCTTTTCCTTATAAAATTTGAAGTTTGAATTGGTGATTCTGATTTGGTTCTAATTATTGTTTGTTTGTTTTTTTTCTTCTTTAGAAGCTCTTATTTGGTATTTGTTATTGTTATGTACTTCTAAAATGATTAAATCCAGAGAGGAATTAACTTGTGATAGGGGCATGGAGATAGATAAGAGTTGGATGCATGAAACTACTCGATATTCGGATCGATATGAAAAAGGTGTTGAAGAATTCTTGAGAATGGCGGGTACATGTTTGGAAGTAGGTGATTTGACGAGGTGTCCATGTTGTGACTGTTCAAATCGATATTATTATCATATTGGTGTGGTGGAGCGGCACTTGTATATGTACGGAATTGATCATCTTTTGCCTCACAATCTAACAATCATGATAAATGCACACAAGAGACTGAGAAAAAGATGAACGAGGTGATTGCTAAAATGACGGCAGACAGGGAGGCATCAGATGAAAAAATTCGGGCAGAAATGGCAGCAGAGAGGCAGGCATCAGAGGTTAGGATGCGGGAAGAGATGAGGGAAGAGATGCAGGCTATGCTACTACGTCAATTTGGAGGGTTAGAGAATTTTTCTAATCGCTTTTATGTTTTCACACACAAATATCAAGTAATAGTTAGAAAGATCATTGATTATGATATGCATTCTACTCTTCCTAGGAATGGAGGGAGCTCTCATGGAAGTCAATCAAGTATGGGCAAAATTTGAGGGATGTGTGGTTGTAGTTTTTTGAAAAGATTGTATAATAATATAAAAGATTCAAACAATTATGGTTTGTATTAGAGGGTAAGAGATGTATATAATTTTTTGTTTAAGAACTTTGAGTAGTAAACCTTCCTTGACAGGTTTACCAAGGTTAAAGAACTTTGGGTAAACAATGCAAGGGAGTTAAATTATATAACAAAAATTTCTTCTTAAGTGTATATGGACAAAGGTAGAGAAAGATATGCAAGAAATTGCGGCACTAAAGGACTTAAGTGATGGTATGTTTTTTAATCCCATTGTTTTTTTTTACTGAACTTGTTACAGATGCCATATAATAGGAAATTAATAGTGAAGCCTTTTGTTTTGAAATGAGGAAATATATGACTTAATTTTTCAACTGTACGGTATTGCAGGTCGTACTTTTTAAACTAGTTTTTGATTTTCTGTTTGTTATTTGAATTGGTCAATTGGTTGTGACTACATTTATAAACTCCACTGGTTTTTCTGCATTTTTTTATTTTAAATTTCTGCATATTTTCTGTTTTCTTGCATCTTTCAGTTTTGCATCATTCTGTTTTTCAGTTTCTACATTCTGTTTTTGTTCAATTTCTGCAGTTTCAGTTTCTGCACACAGGTGTTTTTGCAGTTATTTTTCAATTTCTGGTTTCTACATTTTCTGGTTCCTGCATTTTTCTGTTTGTATATTCTGTTTATAGTCTTAAAATGTACGCAATGTTAAATAGCAACGTTTAAATGTACGCGATGTTAAATAGCAACGTTTAGATTATAAACGTTGTGAATATAATTTCTGCATGTCAGATTTTCCTCGTCAACTAATCTTAAATCTAGTATTGTTTTATTTAATATGCATCTTTAGCTGAAACAAGGCTAATATTGTTTTATTTGTTAATTGTTTTTTTGTTTTTTGAATTTTCTTGTCCATAATTTGAGTTATCCATATATCTATATAAGGGACTGTGTAGTGACTTTTGTTGCTCAGTTTTCTCTTGTGGGTATCTCTGATCTAGGGTTTTAGAGTCGTCTTTGGCGATCATATTGGGTTTTGGCCATCTGGGTCTCCTTCACTCTCGTTGATCTTTGAAGTTTTGAACCCTTTTGAGGGATTTCCTAGGAGATTGATCTTTGAACTAATAGTGGTTATTGTAGTAGCTTATTTTAGGTTTTTGAGTTTGAATGGCTCGGTTGGTTCTTCCATGCAAAGGTTCGAGTTTGACAAGGATGGGTCTATTGGGTATGATCTCCTCTGCTCCTGTGATTGCCTATTTCCCATTTCCTCATTCATGGTTGTATGCGTGTATCTCTGTGTGTGAAAACTTGGAATCGATTTAGCGGCTTTTGTATGGTTATGAACTTTATTTTGTATTCTCGATTATTTTATTCCTTCTATTTTATGACTATAATTATTGGCACTGTGGGAATAATATGTCATTGCCAATCATTTACAATTTTTTAGAGATGCTATGCGCGCACGTGCACACATGTGAGTAGAAGAACAATTTAGCATGCAGTATTTTATGCTCTACTATGTGTGTGTGCGTGTGTGTTTCCTTTGGCTGGTGATATGCTTTACTTTCTTCATTTTGGGGAGTGGGTCGGATATGGTGTTATTTGGGCTGTAAATTTTGGAGAAATAAAGAAAAACTACCATTAATTGTGAGCTGGCTAGGATGTTACTTTATTCTCTTAAGTCTTCTGCCTGGTGAGGGTTTAGGTCATAGCATACTGAAGTTTGGGTAACTTGTGTTCGTTTATTTGAAACTGAACTTTATGGTGTTAATTGCCTGTCTTGTGTTAGTTATTTGTGATTTGTAGTGCTTGACAGCTAATGCAACTGCATATATGTTTCATCTGTCTTTTTTTGCAGCTTCAGGCTAGAGGCCGTGTTAGTTTTTTTGGAGAAACCAGCAAAAAATATTTCTAGATATAGACGCTTTCTTAATTCAGAGGTTTGTGCACTCTCTTTTTCCCTCTGCCCTACTAGGATTTGTATTTTGCAAGTACAATTGTCCTTTTTCTTGGTTGAATATAATTTCATTCATCCAAAATAAAATCAGAATATATTAACTTAAAAAAAAAGGACAAAAAGAAAAAAAGAAACAAGGTTTCTGAGCTCTCATTATTGGTTGTTGTTTTCAGGTTTTGTGCCAAAGGAATCGTCGAATTTCCTACCTTTCGTTATCTGTAAGTTTGTACGGTTTGAGTCAAAGCTCTTTGTGCTTTCCCGTAGTCTCCACATAAGCACGTTTGTGGTATACATATTGGTCCTAGTATACCATGCGAATTTCAATGCTCATTCAGAATCTGTTATAGTTTCTTAATTATGGTCAATGTTTTTGATCATTTGCTTTCCTCAACCTTATTTTAGAGGGCTAAGCAAACCAACAGGAGGCTGATTTGTTCGGTTGCCACAGGACCCTTAAAAATGTTTTTCACTGTTCCTGCCCCATGCATTTTATACCCTCTCTTATGAATTTGGAATATATACTTTCTGCTTTTGTATTTCATAAATGTTCAAATATTGGGAAATTGCGATTGTGGGATAATGACGTTCAATAGTGAACATCCAACTTTAATTTTAGGTTGTCATGTCTCTTTGAGTCTCCCTGTTGCTTGATATGTACGAAATTATTATTATTATTATTATTATCATTATTATTATTATTATTATTATTATTATTAATTTTGGTTTTATTTCGAATTTAGAATTTATTTATTTTTTCCCTGCAGCAGGAAGCTCCTGCTCCCTGCTGCTTGATATGTATGAAACTATTATTATTATTATTATTATTATTAATTTTGGTTTTATTTGGATTTAGATTTTTTTTTTTTATTATTTTAGAATGGATTGTTATTAGCGGCGACAAACTGTCGCCGCTAATATGTTTTATTTATTTTTTTTAATTTCAGGAATGTTATTAGCGGCAACAAACTGTCGCCGCTAATAGTGTTTTATTATTTATTTATTTATTTATTATTATTATTATTATTATTTTGGAATGTCATTAGCGGCGACAATAGTTTTTTTATCTATTTTTTATTTCTAGAATATCATTAGTGGCGACACCTACTTTCGCCGCTAATGATAATGCATCAGTAGCGCCGTCTACTCCAATTCTCTCCTCTTGTAGCAGCGACATCATTTAGCATTAGCGGCGATCTTTGTCGCCGCTGTTAAGTGATCATCAGCGGCGAAGACCAATGTTGCCGCTGATGATCAATTGCGTCTAACCTTCAGCATTCGCGGCGTCAGATCGCCGCTATTGATCAATAGCGGCGAGATTTCGATCATTAGTGGTGATAATATGTTGCTGCTAATGATCTAATTTTTTGTAGTGAGCCAAACATGTCAGAGCAACGTTTGGAACAATTAGAGTCTGAGGTGGGGTCCTTGAAATGCGAGATGCTTGAATTAATGCAAGGAATGAGTGCACAACTCGATGCACTACTCAAGGAGGCACTATCGAAGAAGAAAAGCTATGAGGAGGCATCTTCCTCTAAAAATGGCAAAAACAAGGGAGTTGGATCATCGCATGGGTCGATAAATTCAAAAGTAGCCAAGTAGGAGTTTCCTCGCTATGATGGATCTGAAGATCCAACCAGTTGGGTCTGTAGGGTCGAGCAATATTTTGAATTTCAGTAGACCGAGGAAGAAAATAAGGTGTTGTTGACAACTTATCAATTGGAGGAAGAGGCACAGTTGTGGTACCAGATATTCAAAGAAGACGTGGAAGAGACATCGTGGGAAAATTTAAAGGGAGCATTACATATCCGATTTGGGCCTACACAATTTGAAGATTTTTACGGAGATCTCTCAAAATTAAGACAAGTTGGGAGTGTCAAAGAATATCAATGTCAATTTGAGAAATTACTCAATAGGGTGGGAAAACTTTCTCAAACGCATCAAGTAGGCTGTTTTGTTAGTGGTTTCAAGGAAAATATTCGGACTGAAGTTCAAGCGGGGAAGTCAACGACATTGACTGCAGTTGTGGGTCTAGCTCGTCTTTTTGCGGCACGCGTGCTAGCTCAAAAGAAATCAACTTAGTCCTTTGACTCCAAACCGAAGCCATCTCAACCACAAGCATCATCTCCTCTTCGTAATAGTGATCCACCCATCAGGAGACTTACTGAACCAGAGATGAAAGAGAGGCGAGAAAGGGGGCTTTGCTTCAATTGTGATGAGAAGTTCCGACCGGGTCATTGTTGCAAGAAATTGTTCTTGATTGAAGGCATCTACCCGGAGGAAGAAGAAGACGGAGGAGAAGACGAGTGGGCAGGGGCGGAACCGGAACCAAGGACTGACATGGGTGAAGTTCCAGAGATTTCGCTCAACGCCTTGACTGGCATCTCAACACCTCAAGCGATGTGGGTACAAGGACGATGCAAAGAAGGCTGGGTTGTGATGTTGGTGGATACAAGTTCAACACAACTTCATGAGCACTAGCACTGCACGACGATTGGGTGTACAATCAAAGTTAATTGAGTGCTTTGAGGTAGTGGTAGCAAATGGGGAAAAAATACGTAGTGAAGGGCGTTGTGTTGGAATCCAGGTACATATAAATAATGCTGAATTTGTGATGAAATTTTTTATATTACCTATGGAGGGCTGTGAAGCTGTGTTAGGGGCTCAATGGTTACGGATGTTAGGACCAATTATGTGGAATTTTTCTAAGTTGTATATGAAATTCACATGGAAGGAGAAGGTTGTGGAGTTATGAGGATTGACTATACCTAGGAATAGGTTTGTGGATTCAAAGGGAATTTGGCAGGGAGTTCAAAATTAGCAGCTGGGATTCATTTTGTTCTCAATAAATTTGGGTGCTGCCCAATCTGGTCTGAGCTCAGATAATCCAGAATTGCTTCGCATGTTAGACCAATTTGCTGAAGTTTTTGAGGATCACCAGGGCTTGCCTGTTAGGAGAAATCATGATCACCGTATCCTACTCAAACCAGAGATGGGTCCAGTCGGTGTACGCCCGTATCGATATCCCCACTATCAAAAAACTGAAATTAAGAAGATAGTTTCGGGATTATTTGAAGACGGGATGATTCGGCCTAGCACCAGCCCTTACTCATCACCTGTCTTATTGGTGAAGAAACATGATGGTTCTTGGCGCATGTGTGTCGACTATCGGGCCCTAAACACTATTACTATCAAGGACAAGTTTCCCATACCGGTGATTGACGAGCTCTTGGATGAATTACATGGGGCACAATTTTTCTCTAAATTGGACTTAAGGTCGGTTACCATCAGATCAGGATGCACTTTGGAGATGAAAAAACAGCATTCCGAACTCACCAAGGGCACTACGAATTTCTTGTCATGCCATTCGGCCTCATCAATGCCCCATCAACATTCCAAGCACTCATGAATGACATCTTCTCCAAACTCCTATGTAAGTATGCCCTAGTTTTCTTTGATGACATATTAATCTATAGTGCGAATTGGAAGGATCACCTCATTCATATAAATAGGGTGTTAGCAATATTACAAGAAAACATGTTATTTGTGAAGAAGGAAAAATGTCAATTTGGGTTGGAAGAAGTGAAATATCTCGGCCATGTTATTAGCTGAGGGGGGGTATCAATGGACCCAGAAAAAAGAGACGCAATGATGAATTGGTCAATCCCTAAAAATATCAAGGCTTTACGGGCTTTCCTAGGGTTGACAGGATATTATAGAAAATTCATTCGGAAGTATGGAGAAATAGCGAGACCCCTTAATCAACTATTAAAAAAAAGATGCCTTTGGGTGGTCACCTTTAGCACAGCATGCCTTTGGGGAATTAAAAAAGGCCATGACTCGAGCTCCTGTCTTGGCGTTGCCAGATTTTTCTAAGGGGTTTGTAGTTGAATGTGATGCATCTGAGGGTGGTATAGGGGCTGTTCTAATGCAGGAAAGGTGCCCCATTGCCTATTTCAGCCAAGCCTTACAAGGGCAGAACCTTCAATTATCCACCTATGAGAAGGAAATGATAGCCTTAGTTACTGCAGTGCAGAAATGGAGACCGTATTTGCTAGGCAGTCACTTTATTATCCGCACCGACCAACGAAGTTTGCGATATCTATGGCAGCAAAATATCACAACTCCGGCACAGCAGAAATGGTTGGTTAAATTGCTTGGTTATGATTTCTCAATTGAGTACAAGAAGGGTGTGGAAAATGCGGTAGCAGATGCACTTTCAAGACGGACGGAATATGGAGAGCTGGTTGCCATTTTAGAACCTATACCTCATTGGGTGGAGCCAATTCAAAAAGAAGTTGCTGCTACACCAAAATTGCAGGAATTAATGAAGAAAATTGAGGTAGATGAGGCAATAGGGCCCTGAGAGTACAAAGGAGGGCTGATTTACTTCAAAAACAGAATATACCTTGATTTGGACTCTTCCCTTATTCCTATTGTCATCAAGGAATACCATTCTAGCACTCATGAGGGCTTCCACAAAACACTTCACCGAATAAGGGCAGTGTTCTATTGGGAGGGAATGCGGAGTCATATCGAAGTTTTATACAAGGATGTGATGTATGCCAACGACATAAGACTGATACTACATTATCCAATGGCTTATTGCAACCCTTGCCAATTTCGGAGGCAATTTGGACTAATATCTCTATGGATTTCATAGATGGCTTGCCGACCTCCAAGGGAAAAACAACCATATTCGTGGTGGTGGATAGATTGTCAAAGTATGGGCATTTTACCCCCCTTAGTCATCCTTACACAGCCCCTGCTGTGGCACAAGTTTTCTTTGAGAATATTTTTAAGTTACATGGGATTCCAAAAACCATTGTGTGCGATCGTGATTCGGCTTTCACAAGCTCATTTTGGAAAGAATTTTTTCGCTCGAATTGAGTACAATTCAATTTCAGTTCTGCTTATCATGGTCAAACGAAAGTAGTCAATTGCACCATTGAGATGTATTTACGGTGTTTTACTAGCTCTAAACCTCGTGATTGGGTTCAGTGGTTGCCATGGGTGAAATTTTGTTATAATACCAGTTTACATGCTTCATTGAGGTGCACTCCCTTTCAGGGTGTTTTTGGTAGAGAACCACCCACTTTGTTATCCTATGTGCCTAGCACTTCAAGGGTGGCAGCAGTGGAACAGCTTTTGGTGGATCGAGAAAAAATCGTTAAAGAAGCTCGGAAGCATTTGAAAGAAGCACAAGGAAGAATGAAGAAGATATATGACCAACACCATCAAGAGAGGGAGTTTACTGTGGGGGATTGGGTCTATTTGCGACTACAGCCTTATAAACAAATGTTGGTAACGAGGAGCAAAAATTTGAAGCTGTTGCCAAGATTTTATGGGTCATACCAGATTTTGGAAAGAATCGGTGCCGTTTCTTACAAGCTCGATCTTCCTTCAGGTTCCAAAATTCATCCTATTTTTCATGTGTCATTGTTGAAGAAGCAACTGGGTATGACGGTGACAATACAGGATACACTACCATATGTGGGTAATACAGGGGGAAACGTGTTGCCAAGGCCAAAAGATGCACTGGAGTATTGCACCAAAAAGGGAGTTACTGAGGTTTTAATTCAATGGGATGGACTCTCCCCTGCTGACGCAACTTGGGAGAAATTAGAAGACTTGCAGCAGTGATTTCCATTTTTTGTCCTTGAGGACAAGGACAATTTTAAGGAGGAGGGAGTGTTACGTGTGCATGAGTAATGGGATTGGAGTAGGAGAATAGAAAAGAAAAAATGGGATTGAAGTAGGAGAAGGTTGCAACATATATGTTATTTTAGTATCATTATTTTAATAGGTTTGTGTATTGTTATTTCAATAGGTTTGTTAGGTAGGCTAGTATCTCACGTAAGGTTAGAATTATCTCTTTATGTGTTTGGATAGAAGTGGGTTTCATGGTTAGCAGGTTATCCTTAATGCTTTAGTATTGCTATTTTGTTTATTGTTGAGTCTTATAAGTCCTGTTCATGTAGGATTCTATTTCAATTGTATTTAAATACTGCATTGCTATGGAATAAGAAATCAATCAAGAATTTATTCAAACCTTGTGTTTGTAAGAGTTGAAAGCTCCTTTAATTGCTCTAACAAAAGAAGTCCATGATTCTTTGAAAATCCTATTGTTAGAGTTGTTAATTCTTAATTTTTCTCAAAATAGAGAAGCTAAGAAAGAACAATCCTGGTAATTTTTCAGCTCAGAAACTGGTTATCACCCAAGAACGTAACAAAACATTTGACAAAAAATCCGTAATCTCCTAGCTATAGCTACCTTGAAATATTCATATTTGATTGTATTATCTTTAATATACAAGTGAGAGAGTTACAAAACAACTAAATTCTTTTTATATTTTGTGGTATCAGAGCAGTTCAAGACCACATCTATCTTTTTTTTTTTATTTAGGATCCTATGGATTCTTCGTCCTCAAACACATCCTCAACCACTTCATCTGTATACTGTAGTCATGCATTCTCTTGCCTCTTTCATTTGCCCAACATTTCGAATTCGAACTTGGATTTCGTCAATTAAATATTTTATGTGTTTGATTTTATCAATTAAAGTCCACACGTGAAGAATATTAAAATTTAATTAAATGATTAAATTTATATTTTTCTATCCTCTTAAAAAAAATTTGAAGTTTAAACTCATACATAAAAAATAATATTAAAATATTAATTAAATGATAGAATTTTTATTTTCATAAAAACGTTCTTGAGAGCTATGGCAAACACGTGAACGCATGTTCAAGTCCCATTCTTGGGCTAGACTGAATAGTACACATTTTCAGTTAGCAACCATAAAAAAGGGAAGTCCTTCCGTTAGGGAATATTTCCAAAATTTCGAAAGTACCTAGCTGACACTCTATTGACTAGTATTGAATGTTACAATTGGCAGAAGCTACAATTATAGTTTCTGACCGAGCAATTATTATACTATAATTGGTGGGCTTGTTTGAAAGAAGATTTTTCAAAACCCCCTTAAAAAAAGGGAAAGATTCGAAAATAATAATTTTATCCCTTAATTTATATTAATTAATTAGATTATATTCATTTTATTTAAAATACAGACGATCTTGGTTCCTAAAAAAGTCAACATCAAAATATTCTAATTTTTTTTACTTTTAATATTTTATCAATCACCTTTTAACAATATTTTTCATTTTTTATATCACATCAATCATTTTTTTATTACTATTCAAATAAAAAACTCACTAAAAAATAAAATTTTTTCACTTTTTTATACAAAAAATTAATAACATTCTTCTTACTTTATATCACATCACTCACTTCTATTACTATTCAAAACACACAAAAAAAAAAAAAAAAAAGCTAAAGGTTTAATAAACATAGCCAAATCCTCTTCATTTTTTTATACAAAAAATTCACAATATTCTTTCTACTTTATATCACATCAATCACTTCTTATTTCTATTCACAATTTAAAAACCTCAAAATTATTTACCAAACATAACCACCGTGTGTACCATGAAAGAAACAAAAGTCGCAAGTACATAGATTCACATATTGCAAAATCACATGCTTTTATCATTGAGTAACGCTTGAGCATCTACTCTATGTCCTCTTAAAGTCTTTCTGATACATATAAAATGAGTTTTTTATTTTTCGACAAAAGTTGAAGTTCACTTGCTTTTTCTAAAAAATAAAAAAGTTAGTCCATATATACCAAAAAAACTCTAAAAAAGATATAAAATAGATGTCCAAGCATTACTCTTTATCCTTTTCTGCCAATAAATTTTAAAGACCTTTGAAATTTAGCCATCCGATGGTGGCAATTAAAACTCTTAACAATGACAGCCACCTACACAGATGGCTCACAAGGCAGAACCCTGCCATTTTTGCCATCCGGCCAGCCGGTGGTAGAAATTAAAACTCTTAATGATAACCAGCTACACATGGTCCATGGATAGGGAGGCCAACACTTCACTCAGCCCCTGAAATATGACGGGGTCCACGTACTGCTTGCAATCCCCATGTGCTTCCCGCTGTGATATATCCCTATAAGGCTAGCTGTACTTGGTTACATACTTCGAGCCCAATAATTGCCATTGAGAAATGTTTGAAATGTTTGTTGTCTACCTTTCTGATTTATGCTTTGTGGATCTCTTTTTTTTATTTATTTATTTATTTATTATTATTATTATTTTCATTTAATAAACAGAGGTTCATCACTACACTGTATTACCTGCAAAAAAACAAAAACTCAAAATAAACAAAAAAGATAGACAACAAACACTTATCGATTGCCATTTAACACCCAGACATAAATCTTCAACAACTACATGAATCTCTTTTGCAATTAATTGTGGATTTAGGCCTCGTTTGGTTTGCGGAATGAGTATTTCATTAGGAAATGAATAGTTATTCCTAGAAATGGAGGTAGGTGGAATGAAATAGTTATTCATATTCTTTGGTTTGGTGACAACATATATGCTTTAATAAGAATTGAACTAAAATTACCAAAAAACCCTTACTTTATTTATATATTTTTTTTAACTCAGATTTTTTTTTTTTTTTAAATAGTAAAACCACTGGGTGGTCGGCCACCCACTGTGGAACGCGGGGTGGTCGCACCACCCTGGTGAATTTGGGGTGGCCTTGGCCACCCCCCGACCAGCCAAGGGCCGTGGCCACCCCCGACGGAGTCTGGGGGTGGCACGACCACCCCTGGTGTGCTCCGGGGGTGGTCGCGGCCACCCCTTATGCCAATTGGGCAAGGCCACCCCCAAATTCGTCGGGGGTGGTCGCACCACCCCCAGCGACCACCAGGAGGGTCGCTGGGGTGGTGCGACCACCCCGTGATTTACAGTGGGTGGCCGACCACCCCAACCACGACTCAACGTTTTGAATTTTTTTTTTTTTTTTTTTTTTTGAATTTAAGAAGAAAATAACTTTTTTTTATTATTTTATTTTTGGACAAATGTTGTCAATTCCGTAAGGAATAGCTATTCCTCTAATTTTTTAAAGGAATAGCTTATTCCTCTTCGTAAGGGAATAAGTATTCTAACAGAATAACTATTCCTTGGAATAAGCTCTTACCAAATAAAAAGAATGACTATTCTATAGAAATAGTCATTCAATTTCAGGGGTCTATTCCGCAAACCAAATGAGACCTTAGAGTTTGTTCGGGACTTTTGATATTTAAAAAGTTGTGTTAAACAAAAAGTTGATCCGTTTGATAAATTTTTTTTTTTTTGTAAGTTGGTAAAAAAAAATTAAAAGTACTTAGTTGACCTTTTTTTTACAAAAAAAAAAAAATTACCAAAACACACTTTTGAGAAAAATTTAAAAATTAACCTTTGAAAAAAGAAAAAAAACTATTTTTTAACTTTAAAAGTTATATTTTTCAAACAATTTCAAACATGCCATTACTCATCGATCCACTTTCAGCTCTGTACGTAGAAGCCAAAAAGAAGAGGCATCTTCACTTCTTTTTTATTTTTCTTATTTGTCTCTCTTTACTCCCTAAAAGTTATTAAGAAAAAAAAAAGAAAAAGGAATGGCATGATGTTGTGGAGAAAAGTGTCAACGATGTTCGTTCAGGAGAGATTGTACGGCGGAAGGTAAGGGCCTTCCTTGGGACATTATAGGGGGAGTTTCAAGACCAATGGGTCATGGTATAGATCTCATGCGTAAGGGCGGAACTACTTGGGAATTTGTCAAATGCTTTAAAAAATTTTTGAGTTTTGAATAGTAATAATAGTGAATGAAGTGATATAAAATAGAAACAATGTTGTAAATTTTTTGTATGAAAAAGTAAAAAAGTTTTGTTTTTTAATGAGTTTTTTATTTGAATGGTAATAAAAACCGATTGATGTGATATAAAAAGTAAAAAAAGTTGTTAAAAAGTGATTAATGGAATATTAAAAGTGGTGTTGATTTTGAGGGAGAAAAAAGAAAAAAAGAAAAGTGGGAAGTGTTTAGCAAACAAGCTCATTATAAGGGCCTCTAAGCTCCAATTTTTTTTTAAAAAAAACATCTCTATAAATTTTTTAAAATCAAATTTTTACTCTTTTGATTTTTTTTTTGTTGGAAAAGTACACATATCAAACTATCATTCTATTGTCAATGTGTAGCTAAACTATTAATTGTATAAATGTCTCACCTAAACTATCAAAAAATATTAATGTCT
>FXXK01001389.1:89297-100944 GCA_900184695.1 Betula pendula
TATTGACATTTTTTGATAGTTTAGAAGGAACAATAACACAATTGATAGTCTAAGAAAACATTAATAATGAAGTGATAGTTTGAATAAAATATGCACATTTTTTCCATTGTTTTTAAAATTCATCCCCACATCTAAAATCCTAATTCAACATCTACTCATTGGAATAGGAAGAAGAAATCAACACCTACCCTCAAGCTTTCAAACATCCAGAGGAGCTCTTAATGGTAATTAATTCCCCTATAATGTGTACTCTTTTTTTTTTTTTTCTTTGAAAGGAGCTATAATGTGTCTCTTAATTGATAACCACCGACCACCTACACATATGGACCACACGGCAATTAAAACTCATTGGTATTCATATATATTCCTAATTTAATAGGAAATGTACGTTTGGTACGCAATATCATATCAGGAAAAAAAAAATAATAATAATTGTTATTAAGAATGAAAAAAGTTGAATATAATAGTTTTGGTGTTAAATTATATGATAAGGTTCTAACACTTAAAATAATCATTCTCTCATTGCCTATGAGAGAATGCTTATTTCTTAAATTGATGAATAATTAAAGGATTAACTATTCTTTAATTTAAGGAATAGACATTCTCTCATGAATAATATGAATGGCTATTCCAAAGTTATTTTATTTCATCGTCTTTCATTTTTAATGAAAACTTTTCTTTTTCTAATAAAATAGTTAGTTTTTGTATCAAACATAACCTAAATATATACTCATTTATTTGGTACACTTACGGGACAAAGGGTGATTGAAAGGAGCTGATATATCGAACACATATGTCGCAAACTTTAAACTTTGGGGTACATTGCAAAAGCCATATAGTTCGGGGGTATAAGCAAAGTTTCCAAAATATAACTATTTAAGAAGCAGCCATGTTAGAGAAATCAGTGCATAGAAATTTCAATCTCCAAAATGATAACCATCAAGTCTGCTTCCATAATTGTTCCAAGCGAGCCTACCCCAAGTGAGATATTATGGTTATCAGAGAGTGACCAAATGATGCAGTGCACTCACGAACCCCTCATCTGTATTTACAAATCCAAAAACAATAACGATGATAGCATCCAACCATTTTCATCTCAGGCAATGAAACATTCTCTAAGCCGTGCATTGGTTTACTACTACCCACTAGCCGGCCGACTACGGTCGGTCGAAGGCAACCGGTTCGAACTCGATTGCAACGCCATGGGAGTCAAACTATTGGAAGCATACTCTGAAGCAGAAGTGGATGATCTTGGTGATTTTACACCAACGACCAAGGCAGTGCAAGATCTTGTCCCAAAGATTGATTACAGTAGTCCGATGGAGGAGTGGCCCTTGGTGTTGGTGCAACTGACTAGATTTCGCTGTGGTGGCTTTTGTGTTGGAACAGCCATATGCCACACTGTGGTCGACGGATGGTCGGCAGCTAGCTTTATTAGCTCGTGGGCGAAGTTGGCTCGGGGAGACGATCTAAGGTGCGATGAGATTCCGTTTCACGATCGAACTCTCTTACGATCACATGATCAACCACCTATGCATCCTCGCTTTGATCATATAGAGTTTTCGAAGCCCCCACTCTTAATAGGTATTAAATCACCACTTATCTTTAAAGTTAAAACTGATAGGATCGAAATGATGAATTTAATCATTTAATTTATATTGTAACACTTCTTTTATTATATTAAATTACTATTTATTCAAAAAATTTAAGCTTATAGTTAAGTATAAATTTAATTATTTAGTTTATATCTAACAGGTTCGTTGGACACGAAGGCAGAGCAAAAGAAAAAAACTAGTGTCGCCTTGTTGAAAATCACCAGAAAGGAAATCGACAAACTGCGGAAGAAAGTCAATGAGATATCTGCAGCTCAGACGAACATGGCAGTGATACGACGACCCTATACTCAATACGAGGCCATTGCCAGCCACATATGGAGGTGTGCATGTAAGGCGCGCAGAGGCAATAACTGTCAACCGACAAGAGTTCGCATCGCAGTCGATGTTCGCAACCGGTTAAATCCACCTCTTCCTCAAGGATACTTTGGCAATGCAGTTTTCATTACCGTGACATCGACATGTGTTTATGGCGAGCTCTTGTCCAAGCCATTGAGCTACGCTGCTGGATTTATCAGGGAAGCGGTTGAGAGAATGACAGATGAGTACATAAGGTCGGCTCTTGGTTTTATGACAAGTAAGGAGCAAGCGGGTTCATTGAGGATCAACTTCAGCGTCCAGGGCAAAACAGAAGAAATATCTTTCCCAGGGAACCCCAACCTTGTGATTGCGAGCTGGATAAAGTTGCCTCTTTATGGTGCAGATTTTGGGTGGGGAAAGCCTCTGTACGTTGGTCCAGGGATGCTAAATGTTGAAGGAAAGGCATTGATCATGCCAAGTCCTTATACTGATGGATCTCTCATCGTAGCACTCTGCTTGCAAACGCAGTACATGGACTCTTTTAAGAAGTTCTTCTATGAGGATATGATTTAGGAAGCAATTTGCTGCGTCAGTCAAGTTGTGATGGTAATAGGACATGTCTTTTTCCTATCAATCCGAACTGGTTGAATAAAGGAATTCTCTTTTCTTTTTTGTCGGGATAACTTTATTTACTCTTCTGAATTGTCACTTATTTTGCAATGTTTTTTTTTTTTTTTAATTCAAAGTTTCTCAATTTAGTGTATCAAAATTCCAATTAGTTGCAATGTCTCCCATCCATTAGGATTTTCCGTTAAATTCTAAAGGAGGTGTGTCAAAATTTTTAAAATACTCCTCATTTTTTAAAACAAATTGCAAGGATTTAGGGGGTTTGTCAAATGCTTTGAATTTTTTTATATTTTGAATAGTAATAGAAGTGAATGATGTGATATAAAATAGAAAAAATGTTGTAAATTTTTTGTATGGAAAAGTGAAAAAGTTTTGTTTTTTAGTGAGTTTTTTATTTGAATAGTAATAAAAAGTGAATGATGTGATATCAAAAGTAAAAAAAGTTGTTAAAAAGTAATTGATAAAATATTAAAAGAGAAAAAAAAAAAAAGTGGGAAGCGTTTAGCAAACAAGCTCTAAAGTGCTGGTCAGGATTTTACGAAATTTGCAAAATTACCCATGCGTGAATCTTTGATACAATAAATTGAAAGACTTTAAATTTTAAGAGTACATTACAAAATGGGTAAAAATTTCATAGGGCAAGTGAAGTTATCCATTTTTTTTTATGAGAATTGTGATTAATATATAAATAAAATAAGAGAGCATCCACTTGGGAATGAAAATTTTGCTATTTATTTTCCATTTCATACCAAATGCAGAGGTGAATCAATTAATGTTTTTTTAAATTTATTTATTTATTTATTTTATTTTTTTGGCTTTAGACGACATCTAGTGAATTATAGCCCAAGTTCTTTTCTATATTAAGTTATTAACTGTTTCTCTTTTTCTACCTTTTTTTTAGCTATATGGTTATAGTTAATTAGGATTTAGTATCCTGAAACCCGTCATGAATTTGATATTATTTAGTAAATAATTTTATTTAGAGAATTATAATATTTTATTTGGAGAATAATTGGTGAGGTTTGAATCCTTAAGCTATATATTCAGGGATAAATACATTTGACCCTAACGTGGTTTAACGATCTTTTTCTTTTCTTTTTAAAATTATTATCTCGTTTTTAATTTGTATCATAAGTGCTACTTCTCTAATCGATAAAAACAGAAATAATACATTCATCGATCAAATTAACAAAAATTCACGTCAAATCAATTAGAAATTGCCGCGTGACCATATGCCTTATTAAAAGTTTAAAAAATAGAAAACTAAAATATTAAAAGCATTAATTTTATTTTATTTTAAAAAAAAATGGGATGGCTTGAGCCAAGTGGAGGTGGAGTTTGATGACCAAAGTTCACCCACAGACATATGTGATGAAGAATAGTTTTCAAGAAACTTATAACACCAAGAAGAGCCTTATTCTTTAACAAGAGGCAAAAAGAAGCATGATCAAAAAGCATTATTGACGGAGTATGAATTTGAGGATATGGTTTCTTTTGCCTTAAAGAGGTAGAGTTACTACAAAAAGATAAAAGTTGAGAATTGGTAGAATTGCTCAATAAAAAGAAGGCTATAAGATGCAAATGAGACTACAAGAAGACAAAGTCATTAGAGAAAGCTTTTGTCTAGATTGGTAGAAAAAAGTGATGTTCTTTATAAACCAAGTTATATGCTCAAGTTCAAGAGATGTTTAAACTTGAATGTTACTTGTAGATTGTGATTTTCCTTAAGGGCTTTATGAAAGATATCCGAAGAAGATTCTTATTGCTGGATTTGATGAGTTTCAAGCAAAGATAAAAATTGTTGACACACGTGAGTTTCACCCATCATGAGTGGGCCCTGCTCTTTTCTATTCCTACTGGATTTGATTTTTAGAGGATGAATGCTAAACTTACAAAAAGTTTACAAAAAAGATCTCTTATAAAGTTATGTGACATAATATGATTGGGGATGAGGAAAATTTAATTTTAAAAAATACAATCATGTTGTGTCATATCACATCCTAGCTATTTGACCGACTTTTGCCCATATATATGTTATGCTATAGAAAGGCACTGCAGCATATGCCCTATAAAGCTTGTTCTCTTCCCTAGATCATTGGATAGTTACAGTGCTATCCAATGTATTATTATAATCTTAAAATATACACTACCCAATAAACAATACAATGACAAAAAACAAAAAAGTAAAAAAATAAAATACAATAAGAGTAAATAAAGAGTATTTAATTTATATAGAAAAAAATAAGAGAATCTATTGTGAAATATTTTTTTATAGGGAAGCAAAAAATAAATTTGTTCCTTAAATTTAGGAAAAATTGTTGGATGTTTTCTGCTAATGCTCTTAAAGCCTTACCAATGGCTTCCTTTAAATTTTCCTAAAATATAGGAAACCAAATTACTTTTTATTTTCATATTCAAATAAACTTCATAATATATTCCCTTATTATTTTTCTATAACATTTAAATATTCTTAAAATTAAATCTTAAGAGAAAGAGAAAGCCATTAAAATAATGATAAGAGAAGTAAAACTGCTACCCTAAATCTAGGGTAGATTTAGGGTAGCACTTTTGGTTTCCTTGGGAAGGAACACTTAGAGAAGCCATTGCAGATAGGGTTTTTTTAAGGTTTTTCCTACACCTAAGAAAGGGAATGAAATTTAAGAAAGTCATTACTAGTGCTCTTATATTAAAATTTGGGTGTATTGAGTCTTTGATTTCGTAGTGATTTTTTCTTCACAATTTTATACTTTTATCTTTGATAATGAAGTTCTTTGTAATCATCTCTGCCTATGAACATATCTCACACTAAGGAGATCCTGTAAATCTTGATATTATTGTATGTGATTATCTTGTCGGGAACTACGTACATCTTTTTTGTTATTGTGTGCAATTATCTTGTCTTCTTTACACCAATTGTTGACTTTTGCACAACAGCAATAAAAACTTGTTCATTTCCCCATCAATACATTTAGGGCTGTAAATTAACAAAGCTACTCGCGAGCTCGCTCGGGCTCAGCTCGGTTAAGCTCGACTCGAACTCGACTCGATTATTAAATGGGCCGTTCGCAAACATAAAAATAGGCTCGATTATTAAATGATACAAACTCGTATAAAACTCGGCTCGACTCGGTTAACGTTCGTAAACATGCTCATATAAGGCTCAACTCGATTATTAGCTCGACTCGTATAGTCGTATATAGTATACTAGTTAACATTAGTTATATATATAGTATATTAGACTTGCTAATTACATTATACATATACTAGTCTCTAGACTCTCTACTCCCTAGTTATATATATAATATATTGTAAATTATAGTTATAGTTTATAGTTATATATTACATTAAAGGCATGATATAGAATATTAATCTTATTTATATAATATATATTGTTAATTATAATTATAGTTTATAGTTATATATTATATTATAATAACTATTGTCTAATATGTGCACTACTAAGCTTATATATTAACTAATATATAATTTTTTAACTAATCACCCTACATGACTATATACGATTATAATATAACATATTATATAATATATGTTAATCAATTAGCATATTAATATGTTAGTGTGTTATGTTAATATATTAATTAGCTAACATGTTACAAACATATAACATATTAATTCATTACTAAACATATTAATATGTGATATGTTACTAACCAGATTTGCCCAATTAACTCTGTGATAGGTTGAAAGTGTACAAAACATCTTAAGGGCCCAAAACAAATGCTACAATTATATAAGAGAAATGAGATTAGGAGAAGACGTCATGATCAGAGGCTGATGTTAACAAAAAAAAAAAAAGTGGTTTCTACTTTCTAACAAAAAAAGAAAAGAAGAGAAGTTTGTAGTATAGTTCCTCACACGTGTATTATTAGTATAAAAATTGGTATCCGTGATAGGGCTCAAACGTGTCCCTAGACTGCCATTCAAAGCCAGCTGTTCCTCATTATACTATCAAAAGTCATGTGAGTTTGCCACGTGTCCTCGAGATTAACACTTCTTCTTTGAGATTCGTGCTTTGCCAGACTAAGATGTCCATGGTCATTTAGATTGCAAAGACTCGTGCCTTATCAATCTTTGAGCCTTGCGCCTTACTCAAACTTCGTAGGTCATACTCCTCATTTTTCAAACCTTTGTTCTTCTTTTCCTTGCTAACCACAAACTAGACTACAAACTTCTCATTTTCTGGATCTTTCTTCTTCTTTCAAAATCTCAAAACACCCCATTTAACCATTTCCAAGCATAACCCAACGGTTATGTTCAGAGTACACAACATCTTTCTTCTTGTTTTATTTCACGATTTTCACCATTTTCTTCTGCAACTCCTACACTATAGACATTACGAAGACATACTTTTACTCAGCAGATCTTCCTCTATTTCTTCTAGTTTCATTTATTTACATTTTTTACTTAAACGAGAAAATTATAAAAGTTCTACTCGAGCCGAGCCGAGCCGAGTACTCGATAAGGCACTCGGCTCGGCTAATAGGCGAGTTCGAGCTCGAGTTCGCACAAGGTTTTCTCCTTGACGAGCCGAGCCGAGTTCCGCTTTTGATGCTCGTGACGAGCTCGAGCCGAGCTCGAACTCGTGACAAGTGTAAACGAGCCGAGCTCGCGCAGGCACTACTCGCCCGAGCTCGGCTTGTTTACAGCCCTAAATACATTTAAGGGACATAGTAATTTGAAGGCATTGAATTTGCAACTGCTAAAACTTGACCAACAAACCAAGCATGTGGCTACGTTTGGCAAAAGGGTGGATTGGTGTGGTTTGGATTTTTGTAAAACTCCAAAAAAAAATCACATCAAAATATTTTAATTTTTTATATTTTATTAATTATTTTTTAATAATTTTTTTTCACTTTTTATTACTATTTAAATAAAAAATTCACTAAAAATTAAAATTATTTTTTATATTCTTATAAAAAAAATTTACAATATTATTTATACTTTATATTACACCAAAACTCAAAAACCCTCCCATCCAATCCAACACTTTATAAGACTTCCTTCTCTCTGCCTGCAAAACTTTGATGGGAGATGAGATGCGACGAATACACCATTACTATTGCTCTACACCATAACAACTGTTCTGCACGACAGCTACTTTACTCTCCACCAATTGCTATTGCTCTGTACAATACTAATTAATGTAAACCAAGAAGATAACATTTATACTTCACCGACCTATTAAAATTTGTAGCGTCATTTACAGCTACTCATATTTAATATTTTCGTTGTCCGGAGGAAGAGACTCCGTACTTTTTGCTGTCACTTCATCAAACATCGTCCTTGTGAGTGCTGGCATCAATGAATAATGCGGGGGGTCGTTTGGTACCGACGTTTTCGATTCGTCTCATATGGGTTTTAATGGTGTTTATAAAAAAAAAAAAAAAAGAAAAAGATAAAAAATTTGAAAAAAATTACAGCTCACATGCAGTAATGTAATTTGATTACAACACTTAAAAAATGATTCATCTGATATAAATAAAAATTCATTTTAAATTTTTTTGTAAGAAAAAAAAAAGTTGTTTGATAATAATTATAAAAACAAATAGACTTTTTTTTTATAGAAATGAAAATAATGGGGGAGATGATTGCCAAACGGGCAGCTAGATTTCTCCAATTTTTTTTTTATTTAAAAAATAAAAATTGGTTTTCAAGTAATATGTCACAATTCCATCACTTATACGTCTTGTAAATAAACCATTTAAGTTTATATGTCTTGTAATTAATTATTTTTTCGTTTTCTTTCTCTTTGGCTTCTTACAAATTCTAAAAAATGGGTAAATATTCCAAACAATAACATACACCGGAGACTTTGAATTGTATTCGTTTTACACTCGTAGTATTCATTCAGAGTTATTGTGTTGTAATTTATTATAAATAGCAATACAAACCACATAGTGGTACGGTGCATAAGCCTTTTATTCATATTATTATCTTTTGTTCGTTTTGGTATCAACTATCTTCTCTTTTGTTCGTTTATGTTCCTATTCTCACTATTGGTTATTCTCGTAGTTGATTTCTACCATTCAAATCTGTTAGAATATTTGATATTATATTTTATTATTATATTATTTTCTACCTTATTTAGTCTAAAATATTTTAGTCACCAGTCATAGCCTCATTATAAATAAAAGCATCTGTAATAGTACAATATATATTCAATATACAAGATATAGTCCTTACGTCTCTTTCCACTTCTGTTTTTATTTGATATTATTTTCTATTATTATATTATTCCCTACCTTATTTAGTCTAGGATTTTTTAGTCACCAGTCATAGCCTCTTTATAAATAGAAGCATCTGTAATAGTACAATATATATTCAATATACAAGATATAGTCCTTACGTCTCTTTTCACTTCCGTTCTTTCTCTCTCTTTTTTTCATTATTTTCCAATATATTTAACATGGTATCAGAACCACTTTCTTGTGACCTTCAAATTAAACGCTCTTGATGTTTCCCGGTGTTCCCTTCGACGATCTCACTATTCCGATCATTCGCACGCCGTCATTCTCCTCCGCTTGTGTTATCAGCCACTTCCAAACCTTCCTCGGACCGTACCCTGGTAATCTAATATCAGAAACAGGTCTGCAAGGTATAGATCTGTGGAAGATCTGCCACCGACGGCAACTTCAAGTGCCTCCATGCACCACCAAATCATTCTGCTCGTGCACCACGCGCCGCCAAATCTCAGCCAATCAACTAAGTGGTGGCGCCAAACAACAGATCAGACACCAACAAGTCCAGATCTTCCAATATCACAGCCATCCAAGCTTCCACGCGCCTCCACACTCGTCTAGAAGGTTCTGTTGTCCAGCCACGCGTTTCCACGTGCTGCCCAAACTTCTGGCGGCACAGCCACACGCCTCCATCGTTGTCCAATCACATCAGTAGTAGCACCAATCGACAGATCAAACGCTGACGGATCCAGATCCGTCAAGATCGCAGCCGTCCAAGCTTCCACACCTCCAGAAGGATCTGTTGCTCCTTCCACGCGCCACCACTTCATGACACGCACTGGGAAATTTCTCCACGCATCGGCAGAACTCGCAACGCGCTCCCATGCACTGATATTGATGCTTTGCGCGTGTTTTACACGCATCCACCCACTGCATGCGCCATTCACGAATATGGGTGATTTGTTTTATCAACCCGACCCAGTGGGTTTTATCAGCCGGTTCAGTCTATTGGGCTTCTCATTCCGCTCTGACCCACAAGTTCAACCCAGTTCCAAATCAGGTTTCTACCCGGTTCAGCCGATCAGGCCAACCAAGTCGATTTCTTTTTAGCCCAAACCGACCCATTCAATGGTCCACGGGTTTCAGGCCATATCGGCCCATAAAACCTACCCGACCATCAACCCGGTTCAGCTGATCAGGCCAACCGAGTAGATTTCTTTTCAGGCCAGACTGACCCGTTCAACGGTCCATGGGTTTCGGGCCAAATCGGCCCATGCAACCGACCCGACCAACAACCCAGCTCAACTGATCAAGCTAGCCGGGTCACCGGCCCAGTTGCTCAAGCCCGTCGTCAACTCAGTTCAAAAACCGGTTCAAACATTTTCAAGGCATTTCAGTCTGGTTCTACCCTTTTCTAGTCCGATTCAAACCGGTTCCTTTGCCAGCATAGCCTGCTGCCGCGGTCAGACACTAGCTGCCGCCTCCGCCCACCACCTCCAGCGACCTTCCGGTAGTTTCTCCAGTAAAAAAAAACAAAAACAAAAAAACTATATTTCCCTTTCTTTTTTCCAAACTCAAGTTTACACTTGTATTTGAGCAGATATGTTAGAATATTTGATATTATTTTTCATTATTATGTTATTCTCTACCTTATTTAGTCTAAGGTTTTTTGGTCACCACTCATAGTCTCTCTATAGTACAATACATACTCAATATATAAGATATAGTCCTTATGTCTCTTTCTACTTTTGCTATCTCTCTCTTCTCTTCACTATTCTCCATCTCCAATATATTTAACAAAATCAACTAATTTTTATAGAATTATGGATCATGAAAAAAAATTAAAACTATATGTTCCTATGAACTTTTCTCATAGCAGGAAAATACGTTCCTTTCCTTCCGCTCTCTTTCGCTTCACCTTCTTGAGAAAATACTTCTTCTTAACTAAATTCACTTATTTTTTTTTTTTAAATTTTAATTTGAGTTTAAAAATAATAAGAAATAAAGTGAGTTTTTTAGGAATTTTGGTTCAATTCCAATTAGAGCATATGTGTTATCATCAAATTCAAGAATAGCTATTCAATTCCACTATCTTCCATTCTCAGTAATAACTATTCATTTTTTCTGATAGAATACTCATTCCACAAACCAAACGAAGCATAAGTTTTTCGTTTTGGAATTCCTGTTTGGTTGCTGAGAAAATGGTGTTATAATTTTTTTTTATTATTATTTTTACTAATTTAAGTGTGGACCTTTTTTTTTTCTTTTTTTTTTCACGCGCCAATGTTTTGTTGGGTTTGATTTTATTTTCTTTTATTTTTTAATTTTCTATTTGGTTGATGAGAAACACGAAGGAAAATGTGGATTTTTTTTTTAATTTTTTTTTCTTAGATTAGTGAACCGACCAACTTGAATTATTCAAGTCGGTTTCATGCCAACCAACCTAAAAAACTCCATGTCGGCTGAGTGCAACTGACATGATTATTTTGACGTCGGTTGCATGCCAACTGACCAAAAATCACGTTGATTGGCATGAAACCGACGCCAAAAATAATTCTAGACTAATATCGACCAGCTGTCCATTCAGACCCTACATTCAACAACCGACCACAACCAATTCTTGTCGGTTAAACAGTAGATTCAGGTCGTTTGTAAAACGACTCCAAATCCTCTTTTTTTTTTTTTTTGGGTAGTGTCATTTTTCCTAGGAAAAAATGTAAAATTGGTCCCTGTGGTTGACCTAAACTACAAATCACTCCCTGTGGTATAAGAAAAAACTCAGAGGTCCCTGTGGTTGGCTAAAATAACAAATCACTCCCTGAAGCAAATTTCCGTTAGTCATTTTAACAGAAACCGTTAGTTTGCCATGTCAGACCAATAGGAACGCGACAAGTGGCATATTTTATC
>FXXK01001390.1:1878-14662 GCA_900184695.1 Betula pendula
TGAAAAAAAAAAATA
The DNA here is from genome assembly GCA_900184695.1 of Betula pendula. Lineage (NCBI taxonomy): Eukaryota > Viridiplantae > Streptophyta > Magnoliopsida > Fagales > Betulaceae > Betula > Betula pendula. Next base: position 1,894 of record FXXK01001390.1, read on the forward strand.
AAATTTTAAAAAAAAAATTTTTAAAAAAAAAAAAAAAAAAAAAAACCTTTTTTTTTGGAGGGAAAAAAAAAAAAAAAGAAAAAAAAGAAAAAAAAGGAAAAAAAAAAAAAAAAAAAGGAAAAGGAAAAAAAAAAAAAAAAAAGGAAGAAAGAGAGAAGAAGAAGAGGGGACTTTTTGTGTTGGGGGGTTCTGTGTGTTTTTGGAAAAAAGCTTTTTTTTTTGAAAAAGAAAAGAGGGAAGAAGAAGTAGGGAGTAAAAAAAAAAATTTAAAAAGTTAAAAGATTTTTCAATAAAAAAAAATGGGGCGTTACGAAGGCTTTTTTTTGGGGGAAAGGCTTTTGGAAGGAACGGGGCAATTTTTGACGGGCTTTTGGGGAGCCTTAAACCCGGCGGCACGAGATCCGTTTTTTTGATCGGGGAATTTTTTTTCCGGACCCGTTTAATAAAAAAAAGGGACCCAAAAAAAAAAAAAAAAAAAAAAGCTTTAATTAAAAAAAAAAAAACGCTTTTTTTTGAAATTTATTTTTGAAAAAAAAAAAACCGGTTTTAAAAAACCTTTTTGCTTTCGGAAAATTTGGGGCCCATTCGCTTTCAAACGGGGATTATTTTTACAAAGGGTTAAGCCCCTTTTGGGGGACCAATTATATTAATTTTGGATTTAAGTTAAAATTAAAAAAAAAAGATTTTTTTAAAGGGTTATGTTTTTAAGTTTGAAATTTTTTTTAGGTCGTATTTTATATTTTTAAACTTTTTTTTTGGAGAAGCTTTGATTCAAAGAGAAATACCCAAGTGCCAAAAAAAACTTTCCTGTTTAAAATTTTTTGGGGGAAGGGGAGAAACTGGGGGCTTCCCAACTCCCAAGTTTTTTTTTGGCCCAAAAAAAAAGGGCCAAAAAAGGGTGGGGCCCATTACCCCAAAAAAGAGGAAATTTGAAAACATTATAAAAAAAAAAATTAAAAAAAAAAGAATTTTTTTTTTTTTTTCCTGAAGAAAAAAAAAAAAAATTTCTTTTTTACGGAAAAGGGGAAAAAATTTTGGGGGAAAATTGGGGGGGACAGCGTAAAATATTGTTCTTTTTAAACCTTGTTTTGAAAATTCGGTGAAAGAAAAAAAAAAAGATTTTAAAAATTTGCCGGTTCCTATTGGAAGAAAAAAAAAATTGTTGGAGGGATTTTTGAAAAGTTAAAAATTGGGGTGTGGAACGTTTAACCAAAGTCAAAAAAAAAAAATTTTGTTTTGCCCCCAAAAAAACAAGCCCTTTGGGTTTTTTAAGTTAACACTTTCATGATTGAAAAAAAAAAAAAAATTAAAAAAAAAAAAGGGCAATTTTGGTTTTTTTAAGGAAGGGGCCTATGTTTTTTCTAAACCAAATTTCAATTTCTTTTTCTTATTTTAAATGGGATTTTTAAAAAAAAGATTTTTTCTTCCCCTCTATTTGAAAAAATCGGAAACGTGGAAAAAACCGTTTTTGGGTGTTTTCAAAATTAAATTTTTATTTTAGGATTGGTAATAGTATAAAATATTTGTTGTTTCATAATTAGTGGAAAATATTGTTGGTTTAAACAAATTTTAATTTTAAAAAATTTTTTAAAAAAAAATTAAAAATGTTTTAAATATTATTTAAATATTAAAATTTTAAAATGGCAAAAAAAAAAAACAAAAAACAAAAAAATTTTAAAAATGGGGATAAAGAAAAAATTCTAATTTTTTTCCTAAAAAGGCCCCCAAAAAACCAACTAAAACAGGAAAAAAAAAATCAGAATTAATAATAAAAGGGGACCCCCCCAAACTTTTCCACCCAATTTTTTTTTTTTCATTTTAAGGGCTAAAAAAAAAAAAGATAAAGTTGAAATTAACCCTCTTCCGGCCAAAAAATTTTAGGACATTTTTAAAAACCAAAATTTTATGGGGGAAAAAAACCCAATTATTCCACTTTAATTTTTTAAAAAGAATTTTAATTGATTAAAAAATGAATTCATTTTTCTTTTTCCTAAATTTTTTTTTTTTTTTTTTCATTCTTATAATTTTTAAAAAAAAATCACCTTATTTAAAGATTTGGTGATTTGTTGTTATTTTTTGGTCAACCATGGATTCAAATTTAGTTAAATTTTTAAAAAAAAAGTGTGAAAAAAAAATGGAAAAGGAAAAAGGAAACAAATGAAAAAAAATTGGTATTTTTTAGGCAAAATTTTTTTTAAAAAAAAAAATATCTAACTAAATTTGAGTTTTTGGGCTTTTGTTGTTTTTTTTTCAATTACCAAAATTTCTTGGGGGAAACTTTGGAAAAAAAAATTTTTTGTTTTTGAAAAAAAAGGGAATTTGAAAAAAAAAAAACATGAAATTATTATTTTCCTCAAATTTTTAAAATTTGGACCCCCAAAAAAAAGGGACCAATTGTAATTTCCCAATTTTTTTTTTTTTCCAAAAAAAACAAAAAAAAATCCCAAAATTTTCAATTAAAAAAACTAGAGGGGGCCCTTAAAAAGCCAAAAAAAATTCTTACCTTTACTTTACAAAAATTTTTTTTTCCCTTTTTTTTTGGTTCGAAAAATTTAAGGGGACAAAAAAAGAAAAAGCTAATTAGTTTAACTTCAATGGTTTTCACTTTAGGGAACCAAAAGAAAAACAAAACCCCTTAAAAATTAAAAGTTTTTGTTACAATTTTAATTTTTTTCCCTGGTTGATGGAAAGGAAATTTTCCATTGCCTTCCTTTGGGGCAAAGGGGATGGTTGGGAAAAAAGATTTTGGGAGGACCAAAGGGGAAAAAAAAAAAAAAAAAAAAAAAAGAAAAAAAATTTCGATTGATTATAATTTAAAATTTTGGGAAAAGGACCCCAAAGTGGGGTTTTGTGTTTTTTGTTGGTTGGGCAAAAAAAGTTCTTTTTTTTTTTGCCCCCACGTTTATGATAAAAAGGTTCAAAAAAAGAATTGTGGAAAGGGGGCAAAAGGGCCCACAATTTTGTTTGTTGGTTTTGCCCTTTTTTTGGAATTCTCAAAAAAAAACCTCTTTCTTTTTTTTCATTTTGCCTTTCCTTCTTCGCCTAAAATAAAAAAATTTTAACTTTTTCATTAAAGCTTTCTTTTTTCCTTAAAAAGGGCTTTTTTTTCAAAGTGGAAAAAACAAAAAAAAAAAAAAAAAGGCTCCCTTTATTCGGGGTTTATTTCAATTTGTCATTTTTTTTCGGGCATGGAAAATAAAAAAAGCCCTTTAAATTTCCAAAACCCTAAGGCTTTTAAGGGGGGAAAACCATTTTCCTTTGGTGGTTTTTTTCCTCAAAATCAAAAAAAAAATTTTCCAGTTATTTCACTTTTTCTATTTTTTAAAGGCTATTTCGGATTGTAAAAAAAAAAAAATTTTTATTTTTGGGTTTCTGAAGAAAAAAAAATGTTATTTCAGGTTGGGGAAAAAAAAAAAAAACTTTTTTTTTTTCTTATTTTTGGAAAAAAAAGTTTTTAAAGCTACCCTTTTTTTTTTCGTTGTTTTGTTTTGTAAAAAAAAACCCTGGAAAAAAAAATTGCGCTTTCGGAAGAAAATTTTTTTTTTTTTTCGGCTTTTTTGGTTTCGTATTTGAAAAAAAAAAAATTTAAAAACTTTAAAAAATAAATTTTTCTTTATAATATATTTTTTTTTTCATTATTTTAATTTGGAAAAGGAAAAGTTTGCGAGGAAGAGAGAGACGGACGGAAAAAAACATTTTAAAGCCTATTGGAAAGAAAAGAAAAAAAAAAAAAAAGGAAAATGTGAAAAATTAAAAAAAAAAAAAAGATATTTTTCAGGGGGGGAAGTATTTTGATTGAGCCTTCTTGGAAGGGGGAGGCCTTTAACTTTTGGTTTTTTTTTTCTTGGGGTAAAGGTTTCTTCGGAAATTTAGTTTCAAAAAAAAAAACCTTTTGTTTGGGGGCAGGTTTAAAGTTGCCTTTATTAAAGAGGAACCCTCTTCCACAAAAAAATTGTTTGTCCGGAAAGAAGTATTGAGAAGGAAAGCGGCGAAAAAAAAAATTTTTTTTTTAAATTTATGTAAAAAATAAAAAAAAAAGGCATTTTTAAAAAAAACCCATTTTTAACGGTCCTTTCATTGAAATTTTGTTTAAATTTTTTTTTAGTCAACTAAAAAAAAAAAAAAAAAACAAATTTTTAGGCTCCACAAAAAAAAAAAAAAAAATTTTTTTTTAATTTTACGCCTTTTAAAAGCCATTACCACTAAAAAAAAAAAAAAATTTAAGGGCTTAGGGATTAAAAAAACATTTTTAAGGGCCCCCAAAAAAAAAAAGAAAAAAAACCGGGGCGTTTTTTAAAAAAATTATTTGAAAAATCCCAATGGAAAGAGAAATTTGAAAAAAAAAAGTTGATTTTTTATGTGGGGGGGAAAAAAGAAAAGTTTTAAAAAAAAAAATGGAAGCTTGGAAGAAAAAAGGATATAAAGGAAAAAAAAAAAACTCAAAAAAAAAAAAAAAATCCCCATAAATTAAACCCCAACCTTTTTCCTAAAAATGAAAATGTTTTTTAAAAAAAAAGGTTTCAAAAGAATCATAATTCCTTGTTTTTAAGGGTCACAAATTCCCATGACTAATAAAAAATTTTGGGTATTTGGGTTCTTCAGTATTCTTTCAAGGATTTTTAAAAAATTTAGGCCAAAATTTCGTTGCCCTTTTTGGATTGATTTTTGCGATTTTTGGGCCTTTTGTTTTTTGGTTTTGGATATTTGTTTGGGTTCTTTTTCCCCCAAAAGGTTCCTTTTTTTTTTTTTTCCTCTTCAAAAATTGAAATAAAAATTTTACCAATTTATTTTAAAAGGGTTCCTTGAAAACATTAAAGGAGAAAAAGAAGGCATTTAACTAAAAAAAAAAAAAAAAAAAAAAAAAACGTACAAAAAAAAAGCCCATTTGATTTTCCATTATTAAAAGAAAAAAACCAAACAAAAAAAGGTGGGGCCTTTTTTTCCATATTTTTTCTTTAGTTTATTTTAAAAAAAAAAAGAAAAGTATTTATTGGATTTTTGGGGACCGAAATTTGTTCCCTCCCAATGTAAGCGAAAAGTTTGAAGGGGACAAAAAAAACTGGGACCCCAATGGGGCGTTTAAATTAAAAAGTTTAATGTTTTTTTGCCCTTGGGGGGGGATTGATTAAGTTTTTAAGGTTGGGGGGTGCGGGGGGGCAAAACGGGGCCCCCCTTGCCGGTACGGTACGGGGGGTATTTTTTTAAAAGAGTTTTTTTCAAAAAATAGCGTCCGGTTTTATTTAGGTTTAAGGGGGCGGTTTTTTTTTTTTTATAATAAAATATTGGTTAATTTGATTTAATAAAATCCTAAAAGGGGGGGGACAATTTTTTCAAATAAGGTTTGGAAAAATTATAAAGCCGCACTCTTTTTCCCTTGTTTTGGAACGTAAAAGGCATTTAAAATTTTTGTCGGGAAAAAAAACCAACGTTTTAAAAAAAAATTCCCCTTTGGTTCTTTCAAAATTTTTTTCTTCTTTTAAAAACTCTCTCTCCTTTTTCCAAATTTTGTTATTATTCAATCCATTTTTTATTTTGTTTTTTTTGCACGGGGTTAACAAAAACCAAAAAATTTCATTCATAAAACCCCACTATTTTTGGGGGCTTATTTTTTTGGCTTTTTGAAAGTTTGTTTTGGGGTCTTGTAATAATTTTTCAAAAAAAAAAACAAATAAAAAAAAAGCCATTTAGGAAGGAAAACTTTTATAAAAATTCCCCCTTTTATTTTTTAGAAAATGTCTCCAACAAAAAAAAAAAAAAAAAAAAAAAAAAAAAAGAGAAAAAAAAAAAAAAAAAAAAAAAAGGAAGAATTGGAAAAAAAAAAAAGGAAAAAAAAAATCCTTTTATTTTAAAGGAAAAAAGCCAAAAAAAAAGAAGGTGAAATTGAAAAAAAAAAAAAATTTAATATTTTTAAAGAAGGTAACAAAACTTGTTCAAAAAGGGGGTTTTTAAGGCAATTTTTTCAAATTCCCTGGGTGGGGCAGGAAACCAAAAAAATTAAAGTTTTTCATTTAAAAAAGGGAAGTTTTCGGTTAAAAAAAAGTTTGAGGGAAAAAAAAAAACATTTTTTTTTTTTAAAAAAAATGTTAGTTTTCTTCCAAAAAAAAAAAAAAAAATTTTAAAACAACCAAAAAAATTATGTAAAAAAAAAAAAAAAAAAAAAAAAAACCAAAAGCAAAGAAGGGGAATTTTTTTACCTCTTATTATTATTTTCGCAACAAAAAAAAAACCTTAAACTGCAAGGGGAAAAAATTGGGTTTTTTTTTCCCCCCAAAAAACTAAATTAAACGGGGGGAACAACATTTGGTTCCCTCAGAAATTTGAAAACAAAAAGTTAAAAAACAAGGAAAAAAAAGAATTAAAAAACGCATTGGACTTTTTTTAAAAACCCTTTCAATTAAAAAAAAGGCTTTGGTACCCTCTGACTTAAAAAAAAAATTCCCCATAAGCGCCCAAAAGGGGCTTGGGTTTTCTAAATTTCCTCAAAAACTTTTAATTTTTTTTTTAAGGAAAAGGCTTTTTTTTTTAAACCAAAACTTTTTTTTTTATTTTTTAAAAAAAAAAAAAAACCTTTTTTCATTGTATAACCAAAACCTCCGAATAGGGAACTTAATATTTTTTTTTAAAAAAAAAAATTTAGAAGACTACGATTTTTAAAGAGTTTTTTTCGAATCTGTTTTTTAAAATTTTTAAAAAAAAAAAAAGGGTTTTTCAAGGTGTTATAATTAAAAAAAAAAAAAAAAACCTTATATAGGGGGTTCTTTATTTACCCAAACATAGTTCAACCCACCAATTTTTCAAAAAAAAAAACCCCTTTTTAAAAAAATTGCGAAACATTTTTTTTTAAATTTTAAGTTTAAAGGGGGACAATTTTTTTATATGGGGGAACCTGCGTAATTTCAAATAACAAAAAAATTTAAAGAAGGGAGGTTTTTAAAAACTGGAAAAGAAGTTTTAAAAAAAAAAAAAAAAAACCCGTTTTTAATTAAAAAAAAATGGGGAAAAAATTGGGAAAAAAAAAAAAACCTTTTTCAAAAAAAACAAATTTTAAAATAAAAAAAAAACCCCCTTTGGACTTTCCGGAAACTTAAAACAACGCAAAATAACAAAAAAAATTAATCATCCCCCAAAACTAACTTTTTAACAAAAAATTTAAAAAACCTTTTTTTTTTTGCAAAAGGGAAAAATCTTGGGAGTTTAAAAAAAAAGAAAGGGGAAAAAAAAAAAAAAAGGGGGATAAAAATTTGGAAAAAGAAGAAGGGAAAAAAAGCACCCAGGAAAAAAATACTGTTTTCAATTAAAAATTTTTGGGGGGACGGAATTTTAACCCAAAGGTTTTAACATGCGTTTTTTAAAAAAAGTTATTTTTACAAAAAATCTTTTTAAACAAATTTGGAAAAAAAGGAAAAGGTTAAATTAAAAAGAGGAAAAAAAAAAAAAAAAAAAAAACAAAATGGGGGGAATTTTTAAAAAAAATCAAAAAAAAAATCAAAAGGCCAACATTAATTAAAAAAGGGTTTTCTTCTTCAAAAAAAAAACAACTCAACTCTTTTTTCCCCTTTTTTTCAAAGTGATGGCGGATGATTTAAAAAACTCAACATGCCCAAGAAGTCTTTGTATTTTTAGTTAATATTACTTAGGATTAACCCCTTTCTTTATTCTTCAATTTTTAAAAAAAAAAATTATCTTTTAACAAAAAAAAAAACCTGCTTCTTTCAATTTGTTTTTCTTTTTTTACATGAAGTGCTACAAATCAACCTTGTACACAATTTTCTCTTGCATAAAATGGTTCTATGATCAATTTCAATGTGTTAAAGCTCAATCATTTGAACTGAATTAGTCGGGAGGACTTGTCCCTATCACAGCTATAATCTCATAGGCTCTTAATTATGTCATATTCATGTTTTTTTAGTAGAATTTTCAACCCTCTTATACATTAATATATAACCATTAATGAATATTCAGATATGATGAGCTTCTATTCTTCCAAAAAAAACCAAAAAGCTACTTTCTTAAATTTCTTTCACTAGACTAGATGGACTGATCCAGTCAAAGGGCGGATACTTGTTCTAAATTTTTTTAAGCAAAAGCTTCAGGCTCGAAGATTCCATGCTTTGAGTCCTAGGGCCACCCTCTAAGAGGGAAACATACATATAATGAACAACCACACGCAAGCTAATTAGGCCCTCCATGGCCAAGTCCAGTCCCTTCAGAGTAAAGCATGGAAGAATATGTCGGACCAACATCTTAGAAAGAGAGAACAAGAAAGACCAAAAGATATAATTAATTAACCAACTACCCGCCCAAAAGAAAGGCCGGTCGATCTACAAGAGCCTAGCGGGTTTCGCTTTGCGACAATAGTATATATATATATATATATTTATATAAAATATAATTATATAATATATATATATCCAGCAACCACAAACAAAACTTAACGTGTCGTTTTGCATTCTGATCAAACGGATATATGCATTAATTCATGTACCTATATGGTATCATGGGAAATTTATGTCACAGACACTATTTTCCTCACCCGCTTGTTGATAAGTGGCAGTTGGCCACCTAAAGGGGGCAAGTATTATGTAATTTTACTACAATTTTCTCTTCTTAACGGCCAGCTTCCACCACGTGTGTTAACTTCGGCCATATTGACAATTTATTCACTAATCAGCCAGAATATAGGCTCAATAATAAAAAAAAAAAAACAAAGATGTCATTAGCTTTTTTGAAACTATGAACACATCTATATAAACATCTATTTAACATCTTGTTGACCTCACATGGCCTTGAGGGATCAGCACTCATTTTTCCTCTAGTTTTTGGTGGAAAAATAATTAAGTTAAGCTATCGCAACTTTTTTTGTTTTGTTAATGACGTGGAATCCCCAACCCCACTTTTGATGGGTTCGGGGTAAATCCCGAATATCTACCCCTTCCCACAAGAGACAAAGGAGTTGTTTAAGACCGGAGTTTTTGTGTAAGGAGTCAAACTTGGTCATCACAACATCATAGGATTAGCTCAAGTGGTTAGGATCTTGATTTTAGTGTCATTTCTATCAAGTCTAAGGTTTAAATTTTTTTATGTGTAAACAATTCTTTTGGGTCATGTCTACCAGCGAAGTTGGAATCTAAGATTCGTGCAAAATGTACACTTTGCACGAACTTAACAGAGGTGAGTACACGAACTGGCTCTGTCTTAGAGGGATTCTCTATCATTAGAAAAAAAAAATAATAATAAATAAAAAAAAAACTTAGACATCCCAGCTGGAAAGTGTTACTCCGAGCCAACTCGGCTCTAATTTTGTTTCAGTCAGTGAGGCGAAACTGTTACTTGGAACATACTCTATGCATATGCTGCGTATGGTTTAATTCATATATCCGTCCACATGACATGCAGTTACCCTTTTCGCTGAGATCTGCACTGGAAGAGGTTTTGATTCTTTCCACTATGAAACTTTGCTGCTTATCTCATTTCAATTACCAATATGTCCCTTTCGCTAAAGTGCTATCGAAGCTGTTGTATTCTGTTTGGAAGTGTTGAAAGACTCAAAGCTATCAAAGCCTGGAATGCTAGTCCCACAAAGGCTGCAAGTTAGTTGGTGGGGGCATTCTAAAGCTACCTTCTTCTAAGTGAATTGGTGAACCAAAATAAGTTTCGAACAAGGGAAATAATTGTTATCCATGATTGGATCAAGGACGGGTGCTGATTTTGTCACAGATCATGCGAACAAGAAGATAAAGAGATCAATAAAAGTACTACTATAGAAGGCATAGAAGAGGCCAATTGCAGCAACATTGCACGAGTTATTTGAGTTTAAGACATGGTTTTAATTGTTAGAATATATCATATGTAACACTCCGGTTTTATATTAGAAGAGATAAGTAATTCAAATAGAGTGGGTGATTTATAAAGATAATTATGAGTGCTAAGTTTCATATTATTTACTAATTATTAGGTGAAACTAGACTTTATAAATGATTCTAAGAAAGCTCTAAAGTGACTAGTCATTTTGGAGTGATAGCGTAAATGTAGCTAATGCTTTTCTCTGTACCATTACAAATGGTATTAGAGCGACCAAATAACACCATGTGATATTTGAACACTGCATGACGTTGCATTGACAGAGACGTTAGGGGATTAAGGACTCCTTATCTCACATAAAGTTGTTGGCTTCTAAAGATAGTCATGAGTGCTAAGTTTTAGATTTCTTAATTACTAGATGAAATTAGACTTTATAAATGATTATAGGGAAGCTCTAAATTGACTAATCATTTTGGGATGATAACGCAGATGTGACTAGCATTTTTCTTGAATTGTTACATGATATGATATATATTCCTTATAAGATAATTACCTTCTAGGATTGATTGTAATAAGGTTTGATGTTATTTTGATTTGATTACAATATTTATTTTTATCCTCATCTACACCGGTTCTCTTATAAATAGAAATATTTTGTACTATAAATATTATCAAAGAATAGAAGTAAGAAGTAGCCATTTTAGGCTATTCTTTAGTAGTGGACGTAAGTGTCTAACATCAAACCACCTGTAAATTTTTATCTACATTTTCTCTACTTTCGATTTTATTATAAGTTTATTCATTAATAATGTGTTTGTGATACCCAAAGTTAGTTTACATTAGGAAGATGAATTTCTCACATTGAGTGTGTTAATTATAAATGTGCTTATGAGTGCAAAGTCCTACATAGTTTCTCATTAGTTGAGACTGAGTTTTGTAAGTGATTATAAGAAATTCTAACTGTAACCTGACTGTACTTTTTGAAATGATAGGCTTAGCATTTCCTCCGAATCTTTACAGATATCAGAGCAACCTAATAACACTATATGGTACTAATGAGAACGTCATAAATTTGAGTACAAGATGCAGATGCCATGTGGGTTCCTTAAAGAGAATCAGTTTTATGAGTCTGAAAAATAGAATAGTAATAAAGCAAGCAAAAGATGAAGTGGGGTAGCTCTAGTTTAGCTTTAGCGGAAGCTAATGGTGCGAGAAGTATATGTTTTTGTAATTGCTTGGAAGGGAAAAGAAATCATCTCAAACCAGGCTTTTGGACAGCACAGCAAGGCAATCATAGTACCCCCATGTTACCCATTTTGATGGTCCAACATCAGGGGTCCTCACCTCATGAATCTTGCCAATAGAAATATGACAACCTAACATGAAAAAAAAAGCATTGAATGGCAAGGGATAAGTATATACCAGAAACAAACAGAAAAAATCCCTTTGGCAGTTCTTGAACGGTTGAACCTATATATGTTTCCATTCACACGACTTGCAGTCGTGTTAGGTCAACTGTTAAATGCCAAATAATGCTTCCATATATAGCATCTTAAAGATGACAAATACTGGCAGATTTAAACTCTCCATTTTATTCTTTTGCACCCTTTGATCATTAGAAACCTAGACGTACAAATCCAACAGGTCTTTAGTTTTGTGGGATAAATGCAAAATTTGTCATGTAAATTGGGGTTCTAATAAATAACTTTATGAGTTTCATAAAGTGATTAAACACTCATTAGGGTAAGCCAAAATAAAATAAATGAATAAGTCCATGCTGTTGAAAAGTTTACAGAATCGGCTAATGCGTACACACCACCATTAGCGGCCATGTAAAATGGCCACTAATAGTTGATTATTAGCAGCCATTTTATTAAATGGCTGGTAATGAGTAATTATTAGTAGCCAGTTTTTATTGGCTGCTAATAATTTGGTTGTTAATGGGCAAATTTTTTTATAGTGCATATCAGCACTGATTACAGTATGACATGTGTTAATTACAATAAAAATATTATATATTAAAAATATATGTATATAACATCTTTTACTTTTAGTTTTTTTAAATATGTTTTATTGTAAGTTATATGTGTCAAATTGGAATTAGTGCTTATATGATATATTAACGAATTCTGTCAATTTTTCTAGCAGAGTGACCTAATGATTTTTTTAGCTTACCTCAATGAATATTTAATCACTTCTTAACACCTAGAAAGCTATTGTCAAAACACCAAATCACATTGATGTTAGCCTTAATTTTAAGCAAAATATCATCCCAAAAAAGTGAAAAGAGAAATTTCCAAATCCTTTTGACTTTTTAGTGACATATTACCTAATCCTTGATTTCGTAGCTGAAATTCGATATCAATGCCACAGTATTATCATTTTTTAGGTCACAGTGTATATTTCCAACATGTGCTCTGGAATACTGGATGCACCTACGTACATTGCTTACAATTCAAGGGATACATTGTATATTTATATATAGTTACTTGCCCTTTTCCTTTGGGTAACATAATCAAATTGTGCACCATATTTATCCCATCACAACCCTGAAGCTGCTGTCCCCCACACTCGAGTTCTTAGGATAGTACCTATAAAGAGAGGCGGCTACATTATATATCATACTGCAAAGGGATATCTCCAAAGTGATTAGACACACACGGCTTATGAGTTCGAATTTCGCAACGAAAATTTTTATACTTGATTAGTATAAATTATCTTGATTTTTATTTATATTCTAATGGGATTAGGTCAACTTATGACTCAGTCGAACTTAAGAGAATACTTGCAATTTTTACTGTCTAGATCTTTTCTGTGCAACTTCCAAAGGTGAATGTTACTCGACTGCCGTTTCAAATAGGAAAAAAAAAAAAGGAAAAACTGCAAAAGGGATATATTTGATGTATTGTAAAAAATTTATCAAATTAACAAATTTATAACTTATTGCATTATTCCCAGCTGGCCAGAT
>FXXK01001390.1:24511-51851 GCA_900184695.1 Betula pendula
GGTTATTAACCGCCTCCGCTAACTCCTAAAACCGCTAATCACTCCACCCTAGGCAGTTAGTAATTTTTTTTTCAACTGCCTATAAAAACGGTTATATAATTACATGATTAGTAGTTATTAGGCGATTAACAACCGCTTGCTTATACATCCCTACATCAACATTATTACTTTAAAATGAAGTGCAGTTTAATAAATAAATCTTAAGTTGATAAAACAGTAAATATTGATATGACAAATTAAGATTTTAATTATTTAAAGTTTTGAGGAAACTTCATAAAAGCCTCACAAATTTTCAAGATTTAAATAACTCCCTAATGTTTTATGTATCTCACTTTGACCACTCATACTTTCAATTTGTCTCATTTCACTTCTCTGTCTATTTTTACCGTCAAACCTTGTTAAAATTATCAAAATACTCATGTATTTTAAACAAAAATAAATTATAAAAAAAATCTAAAATGATGGATATTTTGATAATTTTTATACCACTCCGTTAGGATTTAATAAATATTCTAATAGAGAGAGTTGAATGAGACAAATTAAAAATTTAAGAGGTCAAATTAAGAGAAATTAAAAATTAAAAATAAGTATTTAAATTGTATGAAAGTTTGAAAGCTTTTGTGAAGTTTCCTTAAATTTTTTTGTAAAGAATTATGGAGGATAGAATATATAAATATAGGACCTATAGAAGATTCTCCGTCAAGAAACATGAGGTCTCGTCGTCTCGACAGGACAGACATACCCTAACAGCAACATGACAATTCACAAGCGTCCGCATAGACTTTGCCATAAACCAAACGTTGTTTATATGATATGGTCCTCCAAAAGATGGCACGCCTATCTAAACGATAAGCATGCAAGATGGATATACTTTTTGTAGAGATTTCTGGAATTTTCCACGCTTTCAACTACACTTTTTGGATTTTAATTGATTGGATTCATAAAGACAACCGAATTTTCAGATTTAACCTGTTATCATTTTCATCTTTTTCTTTTTCTTTTTCTATTCGCATGTTTTTCATCAAATCCTTTTTTTTTTCTTTTTTTTTTTTTAATTTTCTTTTTTTTTTTTGGACTGAATCTAATGAGGTTGGTCTATTCATCTTTCTGATGTACCCATTAATCTAAAAGGAATATGTTCTGAGACGCCAGATATGACTAAGAATTAAAAGCCCACAAAAGAGATGGTATTTGAGTCAAAACAACTTGTCCCGGAATTTAAAATACAGTGTGGTGCCTGCACTTTTGGCATATCTCTGTTCCCCCTACTATTATTCATATCTACTATTTGTGCACCCCCATATTGCTAGCTTGCTTTAGCTTCAAAGTTATCCTTCGTATAAATTGTACGTATTAGTGGTTTAATTGAAGATATACACCACAAGAACGCAATGGGAAAAGAAAGAAATATTTTGTTGAGAAATGTTATTTAGTATTTTCCTAGCATTTTTGTTGCTTTTTTTTTAAAAAAAAATAATAATAATAATTGGATGTAAATATGTCATATAGATAAAAATGTTAAAAGAATGCTAAATACCATTTTTTTTGTATTATTACATATGTAACGAGGAAAGAAAAGAACCAAGGTGAACTTTATCCTTCGTTACATAATCCGGAAAAGAATTGATAGTAAAAAAACTCTCCTTCATAATGCTTAAAAAAAAAAATGTAGAAAAAGCACAAAAATAAGGAAGTTTAGGAGATAAAATCATAATTATGAGAAAAGTCCGTATCCATCCAAATTCAATGAGATAGTAAACTTTGTTAATATTTTACCTGTCTTCTTATTCATTCTAACTTAAGTATTAGAGGTGATTCTGTCAAACATTTGATAGACTTTTCTAATCATTTATTCTTCTTTTAGCCTTGTTTTGGTACTTGGCGTGCGATTCCTGCATCAACAATACGAAGATATGATAAAAAAAGTCAGTATCTATCCCATGTGAAAATAGTAAACTTGACTACGCCTTCATAATATTCTGTCAAAAGCCACAAGAGCATTCAACCCACTTGATTTGCCTTTATGTGAAAAACTTAACAACCCCCATGTCCCTACTCGTCTAGACATGCATGTTCTTAAAGTAGTTCAACTAGATTAAGGACCTCAATAAATAACAACGGCAACGGCACATAGAAAGAATTTTCTTTCTTTATTTTTATTAATTTCCACGAGGTCCTCACCTCCACTACGAATTTCTTTTCTGGACCCTAACCTCCATTACGAATCCACTATATAATATAGCAATTCAGAGCATCCATTTCACTCAAATCTACTCCTCATTTACAATGGAATTGCCCAAGCTCTTCATTACCCTTCTGATCATTGAAGCTCTCTTCATCTCCCACACACAAATCCAAGCAGCCCCCACAAACTCAAACCTCTTCAGAGAATACATAGGAGCAGAATTCAAAAACGTCAAATTTACAGATGTTCCTATAAACCAATGCGGAATTCCACTCCCTCCGCTAAAGACTATGACTCATCATCTTCCCCTTCACCCACCAATGGAAAATTCAACATCTTCTGGGACTCTGATAATCTCAGCCCCTCCCACGTGTCATCCATCAAGACCACCCATTCAAATGTCAAGGTGGCCTTGAGCTTAGGTGGGGATAGTGTAGGAAATGACTCTGCTTTCTTCCGCCCCACCTCAGTAGATTCATGGGTTTCTAATGCGGTTTCTTCACTCACAAGGATCATAAAGCAGTATCATTTGGATGGGATTGATATTGACTACGAGCATTTTAAGGGTGATCCCAACACATTTGCAGAGTGCATCGGACGGCTTATAACAACTCTGAAAAACAAGAGGGTAATCTCATTTGCTTCTATAGCTCCATTCGATAATGATCAAGTTCAGGCCCATTACTTGGCCCTGTGGAGGAAATATGGGCACCAAATTGATTATGTGAATTTCCAATTTTATGCGTATGATAAGGGAACAACTGTATCTCAATTTATTAACTTCTTCAACACCCAAAGCTCCAATTACAATGGCGGTAAGGTGTTGGCAAGCTTTATTAGTGATGGAAGTGGTGGATTATCCCCCGAAAATGGGTTCTTTACTGCCTGCAGTCGGCTGAGGAGTCAGCAAAAACTTCATGGTATTTTTGTTTGGTCTGCAGATGACTCCAAGGGAAATGGTTTCCGCTACGAGAAGCAGTCTCAAGCACTTTTAGCAAATTAGAACTTCAGTAACAATAAAAAGTACTGCATATGAATTTTATATATATATATATTATGTTTTGCGATTCCTCTTAGCGTGAGCTTTGTGTATTATGGAATAAATTTTGAATCCTCTGCACGAGATATTCCAGATCTATGGGATCTTGCTTGCTGCAAGGTGGGTGGGGATATTGTTCTGATCTATTTTGACCAATTAGCCGCGCGTGTGATATTGCGTCAAGAATAACGGCTATCTCCTTTTCATTTTCTTATTAATTAAAAGTTATATTCCACCACTCAAATGATTGATGGTTTCTCTGGTTTTCTTGGCAAAGGTTTTGAGGTTTTTGAAGAAGTGGTTGATGTACGATGTAAAGTATAAATAATATTATATATTTTTTGTATGAAAAAATTTTACTTTTAAGTAAGTTTTTTTATTTAAATAGTAATAAAATGTGACTATTGTGATATAAAAAATAAAAATAAAAATAAAAATTGTTAAAAGGTAAATTTTGGAATATAAAAAGTTCAAATGTTTTTATGTGACTCTTTTTTTTTTTTTTTTTGAGTGTTTTGCAAAATATGTTACCAAATGAAGCCAGATTGAATATCTTAATTTGCCCTCATACTATTCAGAATCTTGTGCCTATCTTCAGCCATATCCATTCTGATAAGTGATCACTAGGGGAAAAGGCAAAACTTTTTTCTAATGAGAAATGATTTCTTTTTTCTCTTTGTCCTTCTATCAATTTTTTTTTCTCAAAATTATTATTGAATACCTAAATTTTATGTGGCGTGTTATAGATTTAATGACAATTTTAAAAGTCAAAGATAGGAGAGGAACAATCCCTTTTATTATTATTTTAAATGTAGGAAGTTTTTCTTCAACTGAAGACACGTCTATCAGCTTGACTCTAAAGACTAAAATGTGGTGGAGAAAAGAACAGGATAATATTATTGTCCATACAATTAATTTGGATCATACATTGGTGCAACTCATTTCAAAATTTCACTTTTTCTTTTTGTCGCCCACAAACAGTGTTAAGTAGAGGAGTACAACTAACAACTTAGTGTCAAGTGGAAGAGTATGTTTGATGACGACCAAGTATTAAATCGGAAAAGACACTTAACAAATATAAATTAAACCAGTAATGTAAATTAAAGGTTTAGTTAAAGATTATGTTTTTAGACTATGAATATGTATTGTACTATGAACATGCTCTAACTTTAATAATATTTCTAATTATTATTTGCTAGCAAATAAATTGAAATATATGAACATATTATGATTCGATACAATGTCTAGTTTTAGAATTTACTATAAAAGAAAAGTTCCCTTCTCATGTTGAGATTAAGGTTTTTGAACAATATGACAAAAACCAAAAAAATACCCTGTAGCTCAATTTGACCAAAACAAACATTGCTATACTATATTCCCATATATATATATTGTCTGAGAAACCTAAACATAATTTACAAGGTTAAATTTTTTTGGTTTCACGGTTGGCCTAAATTGGTAATTGTCTGGGTATAGTTAATACCTTTCCTAGAATCTCTTCTTGGTATTACTGACAAGCAGAATCAAGTGAAGCCAAAAGTGACCATCACTTTTGGCTTCACTTGATTCTGCTTGTCAGTAAACCAAGAACAGCCCACCGGCCACCATAGGTGAAATAAGAGAAAGTATGCTCAAATATAGCCTTCTATTATATCGAAGCTTAAAGCTAGCAAAGAACTGAAATCAACATCTGAGTTGTAAATATTTTGTATTAGCTGATTAGGATACATGACACTAAGATTCTTCCTGTAATTCAGTTATGACAGTTGTATACAGTGAATTTGACAGTAGATCAATCTATCAAATCATTTTAATCAATAAGATCCATCTTCTTATTTCAAACTGATGCGCTTGGCGACAGATAAGATTTGGTTTATGTAAAACTCTATAAAAAATCACATCAAAACATTTTAGCATTTTATATTCTAACGGTCACTTTTTAACAATTTTTTTTTTTATTTTTTATAATTTTTATTTCACATTAAACACTTTTTATTGTGAAAAGGATCATAAATGGTGATGTTGAATTCCACTAGCTTCAGCCTTGGCATTGCAATTGACTTCACAAAAAACATGAAGTCATCATCCACCAATGGAAAATTCAACATATTATGGGAAACCAATCATCTCAACCCTATGGAAATTTCCCTGATGAAAGATATATATGCAATCCAATGTTAAAGTTGCCATTAGCTTGGGTGGTGATACTGTGGGCAATGTGGGAAGGCATCTTTTGCACCAAAGTCCATCAACTCTTGGGTTCGGAATGCCATACCTTCACTAACCATACCTATGATGATGGAATTTGATAGATAATAATCCACTGCAATTACTTGCCTGAATTGTTAGTAATTTGTGTGAAAAAAATAAGAAAGTTCATATGAGACTTACCTAAACCGAATACGTGGTTACACAATCCAAATTTTATTTAGGCAGATAAATCTCATATAAGTTTTCTCACATTAATTGTCCAAATTACTAGCAATTGAAACAAGTAATTGATGTGAATCCCAATTCGGAATTGATATCGACTATAAGCACTCTAGATAGGGATTCACAGCAATTACCTAAACATTTTGGCAATTATTGTGAAGGATTTATGTAGGACTCAATTGTCCAAATAAATTTTGGATGGCTCGGCCATCTATCTAGACAGCTAAGTTCCATATAGGCTCTCTTATAATTACTATAGATCTAGTCCAATTGTCAGATGGGTTAGACACCTTACTATGAATCCTAAGAAAAGTGGGATCATTTTATTTGCTTGATAAATTGCTCCCTATATATGATGATGGGCCGGTCCAAAGCCACTACATGGTATGGTGAAGGAAATATGGGCATTTCATCGACTATGTGAATCTCCAAGCCTCAATTCCTACGCTTTTTTAACCAACAAGCTTCTAATTATGGAGGGGGTCAGATCATGTGGCCTATTAGTGTATGCTGTGTGTGGTTTTGGTTTTGGCCATATTTTTCAAATTTCAATAATAATGTGAAGAATAAAAATGGATGAATAAATAATTTTCGATAGAAGTGATTTGGACCCTCAATAACTCAAACAACAATGGTTTTTGGCACCCACATTGTGTGGAATAATATCAACAATAAGTAAATGTAATTCATCCAGATAGTAACAATATTAATGATAATTTAGGCTCTGTGCTTCCGTCCTAAAAAATAAAATAAAATTGAAAAAAAAAAATATATAAGAAAGTTTGGTTTAGGTCTACTTTCAGTTGATTATTGGACCTATTGAGAGACACGTATCCCTTGTGTCTTGAAACTAGGCTTATTAAAATTAGAACATGTGTACCATAACAAGGCATAAGCAACAAGTGTTATAATCCCAACAAGTCAAGTTCCAGCTAAATCTAGAGCCAAGCCGAGAATCCATATAAGAAATTCGACATACGTTCACGTTTTTTTAGACTACTACGATTTTACAAGGAAATGACACCCTTTTGTTTTTTGTCTAATCTGAATCTTCGGTTCTTGTATTTACCGGAAAAACAAACCTAGGGTTCCACCACCAGACAAAAACATTGTGGGCGCAAGTGTGCACATCGAATTTAAGTCATTTTGGATGTGAGGCCCAAACTAGAAATATAGCTATGAATTGATAGTAACGAGTCATAAAATTAGTATATATATATATATACAAGGTTGCATGGAAGACCCTCCTTACCTAAGGAGAGAATATTTATAATTGAGGGTAAGAAAAGAACCAAAAAAAAAAGAAAAAAAAAAGAGGGTTGACCGCCGAGGTTTACCCAACACGAATAGATCAAAAAGTGGCCATACTTTAAAAGGATTTCACGTCATTAAAATAAAATCAAAAATAAAAAAACAAAGAAAAGAAAAGAAAAAGAACGATAGGGAGAGAAAGGGAGCTCAGTTCTTGCAGAACTTCAAAAATAATTCCTTTTAGTGTTTTAATGGCTGAAAATCGTTTAGTTCACCGGCCGGCCACCAAAATCACAACAATTGTGGGACTTCAAAAACATAAAAATCTACACCAGTACAACAATTGGCAATACTGGTCCGTAAGCAACAGCCAGCATGTTAATATATATGTAAATTACCAATATTTTTATAGAGGAAATTAATTAAACATTATCAGGATCGAGGAAGTATAGTAAATTCTAAATTTTAAAATCATCATAAATTAATTGTACAATACGACATGAAGGAGGTTTTGATATCATATATTAGAGAATATTTAAATAGAAAATATTTAAAGAATAATAAAACATATAAACCTCCCATCATAATTGTTCAAATTATCCGACTAAAAAACATACTCACAACTCAATTTTTAGAAGGGATTTTTTCTAGCCTATGCCGCTTAATTAGCCTTTTTACATGAATGTACGTGGGTATTGCGTGTATAATTGAGACTCGGGTGAAAGAAGCCAACCTTTGAAAGTTCATGATAATATGGTCCCTGGTTGGGCCTCATCCATGATTATAGAAATCATCTCTTGGGCTGAATTTGGGTATGCTGGAATTCAGATTTAATTTGGTTAATATTACTTCTCTTTATGAACATGAGCACGCAATTACTTATGAACATCAGTCTTTCATCTATGGGTCTACTAGAGGGCTTGGTAGGAAAGCTCTATGGCAGCATTTGGGGTTTATAAAATTGCAAACCGCTCTTGATCCTTGGCTTCTATTAGGGATTTCAATGTGATCAGTAGTATTCAAGAAAAATGGGTAAGAAGATGCTGAATTGTTATGAGATTGACTCGAGAGATTTTTCTAACCTTTCGGGACTCGCTTGTTTATGTTTTTTTGACCTATTTGGAGGTTTTTATATAGTCACTTATGTAGTACAGTTTTGTATGCGAATTTTGACGTCTCTCTTGCACTGTTTTTTGAAAATAGTGAAACTTTATTGCAACACAATATATGTAGCCTTTGAAAGTAAACCACTTAAATTTTTATGTCTCATGATTGCTTGTTTTTTATTCTTCTTTCTATTTCACTTCCCACAGGTTCTAGAAAATCATTAAAATTTCCTAAGAGTAAGACCCAAGCCCAGCCAATGAACAAGCAATTGATCGATCATTAAAGCCTACACTGTGGCTTCAGGCAACAAGTGTAAAGCCAGGGACGGAGTCAAGGGAGAAGGACCGGAAGGGGCCATGGCCCTCTCAGGCCCCCTCCTCCCAAACATTTAGGATTTTTTTTTTTAAAACCTTATTAAGATGGCACCCTTTAAAAAAGGAAATTTCAATATTGTAGTCTGGCTCTTTAGAGTTAAGTTCTTAATTTCGTCTGTGCAGTTACGGGTAGCTGCAACCGTGCTTGTAATCCATGAAAAACCAGCCTGCCAAGGTCCTTTTCATGATCTTCAACATTTCCACATTGGCGGCCCATGATTAGAAAGTAGAAAACCCAACCAACTCAATCGATCGATGTCAGAGAAGTAAACTGGAGTTGACCCTTGTCTCGATCTCTCCCTATATTTCAATTCAATTCCAGAAAGCCTTCGTTTCCATCCTAAAAGTTGATTAATTGACATATATAGATCGAGTTCATTCCTTTTCTCTTTCACGTCTAAATACACGTTCACATACATGAAAAGGACTATAATGCTTGTTATGCCTTATCTTAATTAAATGGCTTTTCCCACATCTTTCTCTGGAGTTGACCCTTGTCTCTCTCCCTATATATTGCAGTTCAATTCCAGAAAGCCTTCGTTTCCATCCTAAAAGTTGATTAATTGACATATATAGATCGAGTTCATTCTTTTTCTCTTTTACTTCTAAATACACGTACACATACATGAAAAGGACTATAATGCTTGTTATGCCTTATCTTAATTAAATGGCTTTTCCCACATCTTTCTCTGTCATTCTTTGTCAACAATTCCCACCAAAATCTAGAGGTTCGGGTGAACTGAATTTTGCTAATTGGAAATGACCATTGATGTGGAGATTTACAGGACTAGACATAACGTATACCAGTTAGATGTTAAAATAATTCAATAATAGATTTNATTCTTTTTTCATAGCATGTATAAATCAAGTATGAAAATGACATCAGAAAAACTTCCAATATCTGCTTGATTAATCTCTTGTAAATGCCCAAAAAATATAGAAGAAAACAATGTTTTGTGTGCTGGGAGACTATTACCCTCAACCCTAAATTTTACATATTGATTGTCTAGTAGGCCAACTTCACTTATATATAAGGCGAGAGTAAATTTTTTTTTCATGTGTTCATAAAAGTTTTGGCCCATTTCATTATGGGCCTAAAACTAAACAAATGACTATGCTAATTCACCCTAAAGAAATAAATCCAACATTAGAAACTCTGTGTCATCCTTCTTGGCAATATAGAAAATATCCATGTTTATTTAAATTAGTGATGGAGATAAGATTTTAGTGGAAGAAAGGCAGAATTAAAAGAAAGAGTTGAAACAAAATTGATTGTCAGTAAGTAATATCAGTAACAAAATAAATGAACAATTAAATATTATTTTAATTATTGTTTAAAACATATAAATATAAGTTGTGAAAAATTGTCAGACCAATTTTATTCTTTTGCCTTTTTTTTTTTTTGTTCTCAAAGAACTCTATTTTCAGACCAAAAACAGAGAACAACTCCCAAAACACATTAAGAAACAGACTACTAAATGTGTAAAAAAAATTGTCCAAAGGTTAGGTCTTTATTATGAGTGTACAAGCAGAGCGGTTATTAATCGCTTATGATCAGATAACCGAATAACCGAAAAACAAAAAATAACCGCAACCGGATAACTGCTTAGGTCGGTTGCGGTTACCAGTTATAGGTTTTTAGAGAAACCAGTTAATAATCGGATAACTGGTTTATATATATATATATATATATATATATATNCCAAAGCATGTTTAAATCAAATATGAAAATGACATATCTCTATTATCATTCAGAAAAGCTTTCAATATTTGCCTGATCAATTTCTTGTAGATGCCCAAAAAATATAGAAGAAAACAATGTTTTGTGTGTAGAGAGACTATTACTCTCAACCTTAAATTTTACATATTAACTGAATGAAGTCTAGTAGGCCAACTTCACTTATAAATAACGTAAGAGTAAAAAATTTCTCATGTGTTCATAAAAGTTTTGGCCCATCTCATTATGGACCTAAAACTAAACAAATAATTATGTTAGTCCACCCTAAAGAAAAAAATCCAACATTAGAAACTCTATGTCAACCTTCTTGGCAATATAGATCCATGTTTATTTAAATTAGTGACAGAGATAAGATTTTAGTGGAAGAAAGGCAGAATTAAAAGAAAGAGTTGAAACAAAATTGATTGGCAGTAAGTAATATGAGTAACAAAATAAATGAACAATTAAATATTATTTTAATTATTGTTTAAAACATGTAAATATAAGTTGTGAAAAATTGTCAGACCAATTTTATTCTTTTGTCTTTTGTTTTTTTTTTTTGGTTCTCAAAGAACTCGATCTATTTTCAGACCAAAAACAGAAAACAACTCCCAAAACACATTAAGAAACAGACCACTAAATGTGTAAAAAAAATTGTCCAAAGGTTAGGTCTTCATTAGGATTGTACAAACGAGATGGTTATTAACTACTTATAACTGGAAAACCGAATAATCGCAAAACAAAAAATAACCACAACCAGATAATTGCCTAGGTTGGTTGTAGTTATCGGTTATAAGTTTTGGAAAAACCAGTTAATAACCGGATAACCGGTTTATATATATATTTTATGTTTTTTTTTTCTATTAATTTCATGTGTTTTTTTTTAATGTCATTTCTATTTTATGGGAGTAAAAAATAACTCTAAAAACAACAAAAAAATAAGTTTAAAATAGCTCAAATCCAATGTCAAGCCAAAGACCCTCTCCTCTTACATGGCAGTTTTCACCATATACAAACGACACAAAGCAACTCCAAGTGTTGTCAATGGCATCCACTGATCTATAGTGTGTGACTTGGGCATTTTGGCTAATCAGAACTACATCCACTTCCCCAATATTCCAACAAACCCATATTCTGCCATTCGGTGAATGATCCTAATTACACTAGGCCTTCCAATTTCTATCAATGACATGGCCTTTAAAACCATATCTTTATTCACTACCTTAACCTTAGTCTCAACTATTCCCAAGATAGACAAGTGGTGCTCATGAATAAATTTCTGACCTCTGTTTGTTTCATGTGCTCCTTTAGACCCCTAATATTCCAACATCCAAAAAACACAAGGAATGACAAAAGAACGAGCACTCACCTCCTAATAAGGGTCATCTCCTTCTACCCTCTTTCGGGGGAGATTTCTTGTTGCTCTTATCCTTGCTGTTCTTCTTTCAAAAAATTAAAAGAGGGTCCAAAATATTTATTCTTTGGAAACCAGTTACCAGTTTAAAACCGGTTAGTGGCAACTATAACCGGTAGGAGCAACCACAACTGGTTATACCCCTAATTTTTATTGTCATAATGCCCTTGCTCATGGCTATTTTTATTTTTATTTTTGTCTTCCAAAGTCCAGGCCAAACTTTAATTCAAAAAAAAAAAAAAAAAATTTAAATCAGAAATAACTTTCTACATTTTTGTGGAAGAAATGATACCCTTAGACTGATCCGGTCCGGAAAAACTGACACTCAAAAAACACATTAAAAAAAGTTTTTTTAAAAAAATTATAATTAATTAACAACCAACCCCAAACCAAAATCACAACTCACCATCCAAAGGAAATCCATTAAGAGATATAGACAATAGAGTTATATGTCCTTCACCTAATTAATGACAATTACCACGGGAAATCCATTAAGATCGAACAAGCTAGCTGCTTACTACTCAATAAAAAATAGCTTATAAATACGGTAAAAAAAAAAGAGCCAAAAGCCCAAAAACTTTATTAAGTGAACATGCAATTCTCCAACTCCCATGAGAAATGACTTAAAATATGCCTTTATATAGACTCCAATTTTGGAACCCCATGCAAGCAAAAAAATAAAAAAAATAAAACCTCAAAAACAAAGAAAAAACGCTAACCATGCACTATTCTGTCAGTGAAACTTTCTACATTTTTTGTGGTAGCAAGAAATGATATATACTATTTGGCTTTTCGTGCTTGAACACCATCTTCTTGTATTGCGCGCAACTGCGCTCATCATGCTACAACAATATCGTAATATGATTTTCCAATAGGGAACCAGCTTCTTGAATAAATTGTAGAGAAATAACCTTCTTTCTTCTTGGAGTCGAAATCTGCGAGCCATCACAAGGGCTTTTGACGCGGGACAAGCTAGAGAAAGAGATATATAAATGGAGCTTATAGACTTCTAGTTTTATTTAGATTCAAATAATTAATGATATATATTATTAATATTTAATTTTTAAAAGTTAAAGGGTGTTATTTTGTAATTCAATAAATGGGTTTTGCCCAAAGTTAATTAGGTTATGATTAAGGTTTGGTCATTAGTCTATTTAATGGGCTTGGCCTAAAGTCAATCAATTAGGGTTAGGGCTTAGTTAATGAATCTATTTAAGAGCTTGTTTAGGATTGTGTTGAAAAATATGACTTTTGTCTATAGAAAGAGCTTTTTTTAAAAAATCATCATTTTCAAACTTTCCCCAAAACGCAATTTTGGGCTTTTTTTTTTATTGCAAAAAAGTCAAATAAATGTTTTTAAGATTTTTTCCAAACGGACCCGTAAGAGCATACTTGGGGCTGACCTATTTCTAAAAAACTCCAAAATACTTCTTCAACTTTTTTACTTCAAAAATGGCCAAAAACACATTAAAAAAAAAGGCTTAAAAATGAAGCATTTTCTAAAAGTTATTTTGACTTTAAAAGCTCTATTTGTTTCGCACCATAATTCCAAACAATAGCTGTGTCAAATAAAAAGATGGTATGCTTGGTAAAACAACTCCAAAAGTTTTTTTTAATCTTTTTGTAACTCTAAAAAAAGGCTCAAATGCACTTTTGAAAAATAGCAAAAAAATGAAGATATATCTAAAAAGCTGCTTTAAAAATTATATTTTTTAACGCAATTCCAAACATATATGCTCTAATTACTAGAATAAGATGAATAATATTTACCCTGCCCAAATTTGCCAATTATACAAAGTCACTTACACATCTTCTTTTTCTATTTTTTTTTTTCTTTCAAAAAAAATTATACAATTGTCTGCTGCCATTAAATAATTAACGTGTGAGGCATGAGGGTGGAAACACGTAAAGCACATAGTCACAGAATCACTCAATTTTAGTGGGGAAACTGTTGGCTTGTTGATCCCATTTGACAAACCCACAAGGCTATATAGGTTGTTGGGCCACACCCGATCTTTTTAATCAGCTTTATATATTGGCAAAGGGTCACCTTTTTCATCTAGAAGAAACCCCACCTTC
Source organism: Betula pendula (assembly GCA_900184695.1). Classification (NCBI taxonomy): domain Eukaryota; kingdom Viridiplantae; phylum Streptophyta; class Magnoliopsida; order Fagales; family Betulaceae; genus Betula; species Betula pendula. The sequence continues at coordinate 38,111 of FXXK01001390.1, forward strand.
ATTTTTTTCCATGTTCCACAAGAAAGAGGGGCATCATTGCGTAGTAGCTAGGATATATAGGCATGCATTATGGTTTCGTAGCCTAGGATAAGTTGGCTATTCAAGATCCCTTTCTTTTCTTTAGAAAAATAACCAAGGCAAAATAAAATGCCACGAATAAAAAGGTTGTTATCTAGACCTTATTGGACCAGTGGGATTGTGGGGGAACTTCGGTATCAAACAAGTGGGGCCTCATCGTATGGTAGCTTCAAGGTTTCTTTTCTTTTCTTTTTAGTCCATTAATTAGGGTAGGAATTGAACTACCGCGGAGTGGACAAGATCCTTACAATTTCTGTATTCTTAAATTATGTGTATAGGATTCATTTCTTACATGCATCGAATGAAAATTTAGTATACTTTTATCATGTTCTTATGTTTTATGTCGTAAAAAAGCTTGGAACCAAAAATCATATTTTAGTTTACTGAAAAAAAAAAAAAAAGAAAAAGGTCTCTTCAAAAGTGAAGAAAAAGTCTTTTAGAAAGTTTTTTTTTTTCCTGCTTTAATAACATGCCACCTATTTAATAGGTATTATTTTTTAAGCTGTTCAATGCAAAGAATGGCATGGATTCACATAATTTAAGAATCTACAAATTCTTTGAAGTTTTAGTAAATCATTAACCCTGTGGAGTACACTGAAAATAAATGAACTCAAATATAAATAAAAAATATTTCACAATGTTAATCTGGTAGCTAGTCTCAATTAATTGTGGATATTCTTTTTTTTAAGGATTGGTCTAAGGTTGGTTGAGACTACTATGTTAGCATGTGGGATAGTTGTGAGAGAAAAATATAATTTATAACATTACTAAATTAAAAATAATAAAAACAATCACTCACAATCAGAATGAATCATACAACATACTACACCTTAATCACACTGGACTAATGTGGCAGTGCCTAGCAATCCTTAGATTTTTTGTTTTTTTATTTTAACAAGGGCTGATGGGCACTAAGGCCACATAATCGGGGGCGAAACTACATGGCACCGTGTTTTCCCCAAAATTTTTTAAAAATACCATTGTAATCCTTTTAAAATTAAAATTTTACCCCCAATTTTTTTTATTTTTTAGTTTTACCCTCCAAAACTCCAAATGTTAGTTCTGCCCCTGCACATCAGCCCATTAAAATAAGGATGAGATGAAAGTGTAATATATTCACTGCAATACGCAATTAGACTCACACACAAACACAATTATGTTTACGTGTGTGCATGCGTGTTTAACGAAAGCCATTGATAAATTTTTTAGAGTAATGTTATATACCACACCACTGTGTTGGTGTGGTATTGTCAATTATCATTGATTTTTTTTTTTTTTTTTTTTTCTATTAACAATTACTGATTTAAGGGTAAGCATGCAATATCTTGTCAGCATAATAAGATAGTAGTATAATATATAGCATTACTCAATTTTTATAAAGAATGTGTACACATAGAAGTGGTTGAATGAGGATTTTGGAGTTTAAAAAATGATATATAGTGGAAGAGAAAAACAAATTATATGATATTTTCATCTTTTTTCCGTTTTTGTATTCTACAATTATGTGTCATTTTATTATTAAAAGGCATAAAAGACCTGATTTATGACAAGTTCCTATAAATACTATTCTCCAACTTCTTTTCTTAACCTACTCCAACCCTTTTTTCCACCTCTCTCTCTCTCTCTCAAGTTAGTTCAGTTTTCTTCTGTGCTACCTATATATACATTCATACTATGTCTCCTTTCTTTTGAGAGACTTGAGAAGCATATTTCTATATGGAACTTTTGACATAGCATTATGAGATGGCGCGATATAAAGTGAGTATTAATTAGACGTAGTAATGATAGCATTATAAGGCACATCACTACATCAAGTAGTGCCCCAGCTTCGACAAGATAGATCAAGTTGGTAGACCCAGCAGAATATAAGAATACGTACATCAAGAGATACACTACAAACAGGCCGGGTGCGTTACGGAAATCATTGTTCCCTAAAAACGACATGTACAAAATATGTTCCTCATTGGCTCCCACTTCCCTACGATCTAGTTATTGACCAACCGAGGAACGAAACGTCTAGTACGCCCAGTTACTTAACTTGCTTTTTTTCGCACCAATTAAAAGATGCATTTTTCAGGTCTTCATGGCAATCGATTTTCTGAATTCTGAGGTGATATTGATGATTCTTCTGGCCCAACTAAGAAGATGCTTATTGTGTATTGAGGACCTTGAGGTCCCCTCCCCCCCCTCTTCCCCCATTCCCATGGCGATTCGTACGTACACTTGTCAATTTTCATCACTATTTTCAAACCTTGTATCATCATCATCGAAGATTTCAGTCAAGCATCTCTCAATCGGATCGTACCATAAATTTTAATTTGATTTACAAACTCAAAAGTCCCATTCTTCAATTCTACGACTGTGATCCTGACTGTGATGGGATCGTGTTCTTACATGCAAATCAATAATTGTTCTTTTCATTTTAAATTATTATATGTCTTGTTTCAAATGTCAACTACCAAATTTTTGAAAACCAGCTTAACAGGGAGAAAATGTTAAAGAGCTTATATTATATATACATGGTTACTTAAGCCTTGTTGGATACTTAATTATGCTCGCAATATATTGCCACTTCCTATAGTCAATATTTACGACGGTCCACTCTATCAATACTGATTTAGGTAAAAATCACTCGACAGCCCACTCTATCAATACTGACTTAAGTAAAAATCATTCTTAAAAACTTATTTACAAGATGAGAGTACCTAAGAGTTTATATACACATCGTTAATATTGTATTTAAGCTATGTGGAGGATTTATGATCATAACATTCACCACACTCCGCAACTAATATCCACAGTGGCCCACTTTATCCCATAAGTTGCCCACCTAGTGACTTAAACCCGTGATATGATGCTTGGCTTTTATACTAAATTTTACAAACTTTAAGTAAAACTTATCCTTAAAAATCGGCTTATAAGGAAGAGGTACTCAAGAGCTTATATACATATAATTAAGATGGTTAAGATTATATTTAAACCATATAAGATGTTAGGATCATAAAAGAGATAGAGACTTTTAGAAATTTTAGGGTATTCTATCAAATATAGTTCTTCAAATCTCAACCATTGGTTTAAAATTCAATAGTTTGGAGTTTTTTCATATGATCAACACTTATTATTAGCAGTTATCACTTTTAATGGCTCAACAGTCATCACTTCAACAATTAGTATATTTATCCATATTTATGAGAACTATAGGGAACTTCCTACAATATTTTTTATTTCATGTTATTGATGATAAGAAATGCTATAAATACTACATTCACATCTTATTGAACTAATATGGTAGTGTCTATCAGTTTTTTTTTAAAAAAATAATAATAATTGATGAACATTGTCACATCAATCCAATATGATTGAAATGAAATGGGAGAGTAGTATATGAAATTATTTAATTGTTAATATGGTTTTAATAAAACCTGCTTAGATTTTGAAATGGAGAAAGATAAAATAACAAAGTAAATTATAAGTGTCCACTATTTAGAAAATGAAGACTATAGTTTGAAACAGAAGAAAAAAAAAGAAATAGTTAAAGTACTAAAAACTAACAGCATTTTTTTTTTTTTTTTCGGATTTAGGCTTTGACAAGTTGGAAGCATTCCATTTTAAAAATTTAAAAATAATCTCAAGATTTTTGCTAAAAGTTAAAACTAAGGAACAATTATCCTTTCTTATTTCAGATGAAAAAAAACTACATATTATATTTTTATCTCATTTTATTTTATTAGGATGATGTCGCAATGTTCATCTGCCTTGTTAAAAAAAAAAAATTAAGCACACATCAACTCAATAAAATAAAAATAAAATAAAAGTTTAATATATACATTATCCTACCCTTAATTACGGAATTTTTGAAAGCAACAAAAATAAATATAGCCTCCATTAATAACACTTATCTTTTTGGAAACCAACTCGTTTTCTATAAATGGGTGGAAAGTAAGAGTGTTATTGATTGTTTTAGAGATCCAAATTAGCAACTACTAATCAGAGTCATTATGATGGGGACGACTTATGATAAGATCCTAACTGTAATCTTCCCTAACAACACGGCTTATATTTATCTTAAAGATGATTATGATGATAATGATGTTTTGCTGAGCATAAGATCCAAATTCTAATCACCCTAATGGGCCTAACCTATTACAAATCATTAGAACTATATCCAGCTATGCACCTCACATGTCTCTGGATTAAATAAATAAATAAATATTGTTCAAAAATAAATAATGCTCATTCTCTCTCTCTCCCTCTCTTTCTCTCTCATGTGGAACTAAGTGGTAGGTCCATCTCCTTATTTGTTGTCAGATGCAAGTTGGGTACGATTGATATGCTTTGGGTGTAAATATTCTAGCATAAACTGTAAGATGTAAGGAGAATTAATGTATAGGAATAGGACCTCGTTTGAAAAAAAATCCTTTTTTGACCTATGTGTTGGTGAACTACCTAAATGGTTTACTAAATGATTAAGACAAAACCATTTTATATTTACTCTGAGAGTATGCCAAGTGCTCGAAAATGGATAACAGCAATGCTGCTAGCGAAGTTGACTGTAACTGCGTTTGATAAAAAGTGCAAGTGTTAATAAGAGAATTTCATAAATTTTAGTTTCTGACCAACTTTTGAGAAAACTAAAGGGATTAAGAGTTATATTTATAACAGCTGAGTGATCAGATTTTGTTCAAACTTAAAACCAAATTTGAGAAATTTAAAGGATTAAAACGATTCTTTGAAAAAGAGTCAAGAGACTATGAATTTGTTGTAAAAGACCGATGGTAGCATTGGCACATATAGTCCACGCAGGCCATTGATTCACATGTGGTACATTCGTTGGGACATGAGCCATAGGATGAAAAAGAGCAAACGGGTGAAGGTGGAGAAGAAGTGCGTAAATGACAAAAGTTGATGAATTAATCATGTAGATTTAACCTCCAAAATCCTAAACAAATAAACAAAAAAAATAAACAGCAATTTAAAGAGACTCGTGGTGGAGACATTGGGTTGGGCAACGAGAGGAGAAGGTTCTTCCCTCCTCCCTAACTCGGAAGAGGAAAGTTTTTTTTTTTGTTTTTTTCCTCGTTTGGAGAGGAANGATTAAATAAATAAATAAATATTGTTCAAAAATAAATAATGCTCATTCTCTCTCTCTCCCTCTCTTTCTCTCTCATGTGGAACTAAGTGGTAGGTCCATCTCCTTATTTGTTGTCAGATGCAAGTTGGGTACGATTGATATGCTTTGGGTGTAAATATTCTAGCATAAACTGTAAGATGTAAGGAGAATTAATGTATAGGAATAGGACCTCGTTTGAAAAAAAATCCTTTTTTGACCTATGTGTTGGTGAACTACCTAAATGGTTTACTAAATGATTAAGACAAAACCATTTTATATTTACTCTCAGAGTATGCCAAGTGCTCGAAAATGGATAACAGCAATGCTGCTAGCGAAGTTGACTGTACCTGCGTTTGATAAAAAGTGCAAGAGTTAATAAGAGAATCTCATAAATTTTAGTTTCTGATCACAAGCTTCTGAGAAAACTAAAGGGATTAAGAGGTATATTTATAAGAGCTGAGTGATCTCCTTCTATAGCAGCGAGTTTAAAGTCTAACCAGATCAAATTTTGTTCAAACTTAGAACCAAATTTGAGAAATTTAAAGGATCAAAACGACTCTTTGAAAAAGAGCCAAAAAACTATGGATTTGCTATAAAAGACCGATGGTAGCATTGGCACATGTAGTCTACGCAGGCCATGGATTCACATGTGGTACACTCGGTGGGACAAGAGCCATAGGATGAAAAAGAGCAAACGGGTGAAGGTGGAGAAAAAGTGCGTAGATGACAGAAGTTGATGAATTGATCATGTAGATCTGACCTCCAAAATCCCAAACAAATAAACAAAAAAGATAAACAACAATTTAAAGAGACTCATGGTGAAGACATTGGGTTGGGCAACGAGAGGAGAAGGTTCTTCCCTCCTCCCTAACTCGGAAGAGGAAAGTTTTTTTTTTTGTTTTTTTCCTCGTTTGGAGAGGAATTTATATTTGAGTACAATTTTCCAAAAATGAGAGACAATTGGATCATATATTCATATACATATATTTTTGCAATTGCATTAATAAAGATGAAGTATATCTTGTCACAAGTACCCTACAAAAATGGAAAACGGATCCTCTCCATTTTGGAGGATCCTTCTCTGCAAAAATGAGAAAATAACCGCAACAATAAAACGGCACATGTTTTTACTTGGAGACGCAAGCCGAGTCCCAAATAAAGTAGAAAAATATATGTGAATAGGGAAATAGATAATGGGTGAGGTCAACCATGAACTACTACCAAGTAAACTAGACATCATGACTAGAATATATGTGTATATATGTATATATATATATATATATGTGGTGTCTGTAAGAAATGCGGTGCCTGTAAAAGCCTCTTTAGCTTCTTGACTCAACAAATTACTAGGTCTAATGATTCCTAACAGAAAGTACTTGATCTAAAATAATAAATAAATAATGAAGGTAAAATTTGAATTTAAAAATTTGATTCTAATATTATGTTACGTAATTTTTTATTTTAAAAGTTTAAATTAAAAAAATATATAAATTTAATCATTTATTTAATATTCACATCATATATAATTGTAATCTCACTATTAAGATGAAATAAGATGGACTTATGTGCAATTTTAGAAGAATAAACAAAGTTTTTTTTTTTTTACAAAAAAAAAAAAGTTGGGTTGGGAAAAAAATTTCAATCCAATCTATTAAATAGATATATCATTCTTAAGTGCAATTTTTTAAAATGAATATACAAATTACATTATTTTGGAACACATATCAATTTAATAAATTAGATTTAAGAAAAATTCTTTAATCTAAAGAAATATTATTGATTGGATAATGCTATTTAGTAGACTAATATACGATTGTTATATAACTGACATAACGTAATAATGAATTCAACCTTTAATTTTATCTTTTATTTTTTACAAGTAGTAATCTAATGTTTAATTTTTACTGTCACATCATTAAGTAATATAATAGTCATATAACATACTACTAAATAGTATTACTTATTATGAATTATAGAAACAAGAAAAAAAAAATCATTTTTTGCCTTAGAAGAATTCATAATTAGAAAATGTAAAAAAAAAAAAAAAAAAGCAAATGAAAAGGTTGTTCTCAAATCTCAACTGAGCAACTGGACAGTTCAACTTGTGGCTCGTGGTCGTCAGGTCGTGGGTAGGCCAACGTCTCTTCCGATGGAGTTTGAGACATAGCCAGGTCAACGCCTCCTCTACCTATGACGTCATCCTCCACGTCAGCCTCCAGCTCCTCTCTCTCCCGCATAAGTACTCCCACTCTTCGACCTCACTTCCCAATCCCCCCCTCCCCCAAAAAAACCCCTTAAAAGCCACACACCCACGCGCCATGTACGGTCACACCAACACCATATACTCACGCGCCGCCGAATTCCTCGGCCGGTCCACGTCACCCGACCCAACACTCCCCTTAACTCTTCCCTCAGCTCCGTTGCTGCCACCGACCTTGCTAATCCCCGACCATCTCTGCGCGGCCGAGTTCGACTCGTTCCCCGCGCTGAACTCGGAGGTGGGGAATAGTAGTAGTTGTAGCGGGTGCAGTAGCTACGGCTCGCCGAGTTCGCTGGCGAGCCATTGCACTCAGAGCCTGAGTCAGAGGCCGGCTTTCATTCAGAGAAGCGTGAGCAGCCACTCGCTCATGAAGAACGGGTTTCGCCAACTCTTCTCGTCAGCTCCCGAGTTTGTCGACTCCGACGACGGTCCGGTCAGGAGGGTTTTAAGTACCGGGGATTTGCAGGTGAGAGCTCTGTCAAATTACTGAAATGCCCACTTTCTTTTCACGTAAGGACCTTTCGATCAGTGTCATGTGTTTAGAGCCACATGCAAAAAATTGTGGTTTCACTTTCTCTTTTCCTTTTTGTTTTTTTTTGGGTATTTTATTTGATATTATTATTATTTTTTTAATTTATTTATTTGGGTACAGAGAATTCATATGGTGCAACACAGTCATCGATCAGAGAGTCCGTTGTCGAATGAGAACAGTATCATCATCGAAAGTATGAGCAAGGCGTGCCGATATAGTCCTGAGGAGAAAAAGGAGAGGATTGAGAGATATAGAAGCAAGAGAAACCAAAGAAATTTCAACAAGAAGATTAAGGTTCTATTATCATGTTTATTTGTTATTATTAGGTTAACAAACGAACAAACAAAAATAAATAAATAATTATATGGGTCTGAGATTAATGAATGAAGTGATGATGATCAGGCACTTAGGATAAAGCTATACCCGTTTTGTATAATGTCTTGTCCATTTTTCTGTTATAATATTAATGTCTTGTCTAACTAAGAATTTTTTATTACGATATATAGAATATGGTGTTTAAAATTCAATTGAAAAGACTTTACCACTGCTCAATTCCACTGCTTTTTAATTAATGCTTTATAATTTGCAAGCATGACTGTAACAAAGCTCTTTTTTAAATACAGTATGCCTGTAGGAAAACATTGGCAGACAGCCGGCCACGCATTCGAGGAAGGTTTGCAAGGAACGAAGAAATTGATCAGAAGAGTTCTCAAGTTCTTCAACGGAGCCATATAGGGGAGGAGGAAGAGGAGGAAGATGATGATTGGATCAACTTTATTGCCACATTCTCCGCAAACATGGCTCCTTAATCGCCGCAATTCTTATATAACGTTGGACAATTATTGGCACTTTATATATATATTAATTAAATGATTAAATTTATTTTTTTTATTAGTTTAATCTTTTGGATTAAATCACTATTTATCTCAAAAGGTTAAACTAATAAAAAAAGATAAATTTAATTATTTAATCAATAATCTAACGATATATATCTTTTTACTATGATTTATTCTAAGTGTGCTTCAAAGTAGGTGATGGATCCTGTACATATAGTTTGATTGCATTGTTGTTATTCAATATGTATTTTCAAGGCTTAATGAAAAGCTAACTAAGCTTTTTGAGTACTGCCTGAAGTATTTACAAAATCAGGCAGTTTTGAAACTTGGAAAGACTGTTGTAGCCATAAATCTAAATGGATGTTTTTAGAGGGTCTTGATTGCAATTCAAACATGCTTTAAGCTTTAGTGCATAAAGATAAACAAACTGATAAGTTCAAAAGGATCAAGATAAAGACGTTACCGTTGACAAAGTAACAGAAAATACGCAGAAAGTTAATGATGGAGGCCGGTGGCGGCGCCATCAAGTTACTTTCCTGGGCCAAAGCTAAAATCAAATATACTTTAATTTTTAATTTTTTATTTTTTAAAGTATTGAGTCCGATTGATATTACGGTTTCGTAAATAAAAAATATAATTTTAAATTAAATCTTAAATAATGAGATTTTTTTAAAAAAAAAATGTATAATTTTAAAAGTTAAATTGTAATTTTATCAAACACTTATTTTTATTTTTAAAATTACGATTTTAAATCGCACATTTTAAAATTGTTATTTTTAAAAATGCGCTTTTTAAAATCGCAAATTCAAACCGATCCTAATGTATTATTCTATATACAATACAACAAAAAAAATAAATAAATAATTATAAAACATATATCCCAAATCATATACAATAAAACAAAATTTTGATAAAGAAAAAAAAACTGGAATAAACAAATATGGTGATAACTTTCACTGAAAAGAAAAATAGTATAGACAGTTTATATTAATGTAAATATATATAAGCTAATATATATATATGATATATATATAAATCTAAACTAACACATTTGCCGTAGCAATTTATAAAATAACACAACTTAATGTAAGAGAATGGATATATTAATTATCAGTACAAATTATGACTTAATGAATTAATAAAAATTGAGTAAATTTAAGACTTTTTAAGAAAATTGGTATATTTTTAAAACGAGTTTAGGTAGAGAATGACAAGAATAATGAGATGGGCGATAGATGATTTAGTTGATGGGGCAGGAGGCCTCTTCCTTTAAACCTTTGCCACTCAGTCAGCTGTTTCATTACCACTACTCTCAAACACAATAAAGCAAATTGATATGATAGTTTGACTTGTCAATTTAATTTTCGTTTACAAATTAATACAACAGTTTATACTGATAAAATAAATAAACAAAAAAATTAACTTATTAATTTAATAAGTTAGTATAAACTTTTAATCATTTATCTAATTATAAACTATCATATCATTGAATAAAATATTATAGTAAAAAATGTAGTATTTTAAATATTTTCATTTTTATTATTATCAATACTACTTTGTTTGTTGCTTTGTAATTAGTCGTAGTTATTAAGTATATATTTACCTTTACCCTCATGACGGGTGATTATTGTATCAATCACTATCATGCGTTGTAAAGACTCTTTTTATTGATTATCATTAAATTATTGTTGCTATTACTTTCGACATCATTAACTTTAAAAAAAAATCATTATATCCATCATTACATTCATTACCATGCGCCGCAAAGACCTTTTCACTGGCCAAGATTGATTTAAATTAATTCTAACTCTTATATAACATATATTTTTCTCAAGTTACTTAAGTTTCAACCATTTGTCACTAACTTGAGTAATTAAATGAATTTTGAAAATGAGAGAATATTACAAATTCATTTATTTACATTGAGAAATTTGGTTGCCTACAGAAACGCAGGGGAGAGGGTTATTGAATTGCTAGCTCTTTTATTTTTCTAGTACGTGCATATTCTAGCTGTTGATGTTGTCTCTTTATATTGCTACTAAAACAGAAAATCAATATGAAGGGGTAATTTTACAAAGAAAAATGTCTATGATAGGTTAGATCGAGTAATACTAGCTCTCCTTTTGTTATACCAAACTTACAAGCTAGCTAGTTAAATATGATGGCATAATTCTATTCAATTATTTGTTAGCTATCTTAACAATTCAGATCATTATTGTTAGAGGTGAATGGGAATAAACTTCATGATGAAAACAAGAGACAAAAAATAAGAAAAAAAGAAAGGAAAAACCTCTAAAAAACTGATGAAGGAAGACCATATCCTTGGAGAGAGGGACAAAAAAAAAAAAGGTTGTAGAAGGTACGTGATTTAACTCATGATTTCAAGGATACTCATATCCTTGCAAATTTGCAATCTTTTGCCATTCGGTATGCCGTTTCATTAGCACTTCTCTAAACCACTCTTGAGCAGGCAAACTCAAGAAACTTATTCACTATATATAAATGAATTAGAAGAAGTATACACTTACAAAACTTTTATAACTGACACTCCTTTGTACCAAGGAAACGACTCATTTGCTTCTACCGTAGTACCTCCAGAACCTCTAAAAAATTCTTCAATCGAGCTTCCTCTTACAATTTGAAAACTTTGATGAATGAATGCTTCTTTAGAGTTAAGATGTTTAATCAAGTTATAAGAGAGATGAAGTTGAAGGCATAACAAACTAAGTTTTCTATTAGCACAATAAAATAGACTATCTCCTTATTGAAAATCATGCATGTGAGTCCTTATATAAGCCTTGAGAAACATGAGGTTTAATCAAAGTTCGGTTTACAAAATACTCTAATTCAAGCCTCAGCGTTTAAATGGGTTAATGTCACTTTCGAACAGATGCTAAGGTTTCATGGTTTTTTCATCAACGTGTTCAAATGGATATCGATCGAATATCAAGCAGACTTCTATGTGTCTCAATATTGTGTGGCTCCATTTGAACATGCATGCATCAACCATCTGTCGATTGACGATCTCTATGGCTCCTTTGAAACATTGTGCTCATACGCGTTTCAACCACTTTTCAACCGAAGCTCTTAGTGGCTCCTTTGAAAAGCTTTTGAATACATTGTATTCGAACAAGTATCGACTGCATTACGACAGAAGCTCTTAGGAGTTCAATTTTTTATTTTCTTGAAGTGCTCATTCAAACAATTCTCTCCTAATATAATGAACAACAACCTCTCTTCACATCTGAAAATTGTGTCTCATAAAGCTTATATAGAGGGTAAAAAGGTGTTTTAAAAAGCAAGTCAGCTGAAATAAAAAGTGGTATGTTGCATTTTCGATCGATCAAACTTTAGGGTTTCAGGATCTCATGTGTTCGATTGATTATGCTATGATTGAAGTGTCAATCGAACTTCTCGGGTTTCAAGGTGACACGTGATGCACATTCTTCGATCCATCGAACATCGATTGTAAGAGCAATTGAACATCGCTATGATTTGTATGAGGATCTTCTGCACTTCTTAGATCAATCGAAGTGCAATCGAAGTATCGATTGAAGTCTTGAATTTGTAATTCTACATGTCTTCGACTAAATTTAATTTACGCCAGCTTAACCCTAACTTACCCAATACAAAATATAATCCAAATACCAGGTTGACACATGAATTTGCCCACACAAAATCTAACTTTTAGCAATATCTATTTCAAATGCTAAAACAAGTGTACATTGTTAAGAAAATTAATTGATTGTCACAATGAGAAAAAAAAAAGAAAAAAAAAGTCATATATATAGGATAAATGTATGATAAATCTCTGGATAAAAGCGTCATTTGAAATTGATCTACACTTTTTAATTTGAAAATTAGGTCTATGGGTATTCGCGAATTGCAATCGACTATTGTCGTCAATCTATTTTGGGAATCCGTTAGTCTAATTAATAAAATATTATTTTTTTAATAAATTTTATTGTTTATTGTTTTTAAATAAAAATAAAAATAAAAAAACACCCCATGGCCAATTACCACCCCCTCAATTTTATTTTATTTTATAAATTAGGGGTGCCACCACGCCCAATGGCTATGAACCACCTCTAGATATAGCCGAAAGGGGGCCGAATGATGTTCAGCCACCCCCTCTTTTTTTAAAAAAAAAAAAAATTAAATGAGGGGATGGCCGAACACCCTTGTTGGCCAAGGGGTGGCAAAACAGGTTAATATGTTGGGTTCGGGTTGACCCGAACCCACATGATTATTAAACGGGTCACCTGAACACAACCTGCAATTTTTAATGGGTAACACGATACAATCCGTCAACCCGTTTAGATTAACAGGTTGTGTCTTGCCGATCTGACCCGACACGCCCTACACGTTTAACCAGAACATTCATCACACCATAAACCATTCCAAGTAATTTGCAACCCAAAATTGAACTCATCTCCTTCTACCCATATGCGAACAACACCAAAACACCCAAATAGAAAATTCAATTCAACACAGCAATCCAAACAAGACTCATAGTTGCAATCTCACAAAACTTCTAGGAATGCAATCCTCAACAGATTTGAAATTCATTAACTAAAACCCAACAAATACTTAAATTCTTGTTGTGGCGGAGGGACACTCAGTCGGAAGTGGACAATAGGAGATTGAAGAAGCGGTCTGTTACTTGCTTCTAGAAGAGCATGAGGTCCTCGAGCGCTTGCTCGTGGTTTCCGTCTATGGAGAAGAAGAAGATGAAGGGAAAGAAGAAGTCAAAAAATGAGAGATCTCTCTATTCAAGAGACCGTGAGAGAGAGAGAGAGAGAGAGAGAGAGGGAGATCGAGAGAGAGCAGCTACAGTATAAGTCTACTGTTTAGGTTTAGGTTTTAATTTTTACTTTTACATTTTAACTTAAAAAAAGAAAATAAAAAAAAGAGGTCAGATGGGT
>FXXK01001390.1:52199-81257 GCA_900184695.1 Betula pendula
AAAAAAAAAAGAAATTTAAATTAGTTTTAGTTTTAGTATTAGTTTTTTTTTTTTTTTTAAGATTTCAATTTTTCAGTTTTCCTTTTTTAATTAAAAAATAATATTTTATTAATTGGGACTAATGATGTAAGTAAAAATCAACAGCAAGGATGAATTACAAATTCGCGAATACACATAGACCTAATTTTTAAAATAAAAAAGTGAGTGATTGATTTCAAATAATGTCTTGACTCAAAAATTTATCATTTATTTGCATAATACATTAATTGGTAACAATGAGCAGTTAAATTATGCTTTAATTTTGAGACGATTGTTTCCAGCTAAGTTCTTAGACTGCTCACCAGCATGTAAAGCGACAACATCTACAGGGCATGCACTAGAAAGAGATAAGAGTAATTAAGCCATTCAATAATCCTCTTCGTTCCTTTTTAAGATCTTTTAAAGCGTTCCTAATTTGTCTATGTCAATTCTTTATCTAAAATTACCAAATATATCTATGATCTCTGATTACCAAATATATCTATGATCTCTGATTTCTTAGAATCATTTCGTCACTCAAATCAGTGTCTTACAATGAGTAAAAGTTTATTTATATGTGAAAATAAAAAAAATGGATTTAGAATTAAATATAACTTTCTTTTTAGCTAAAGAAAGTGATTCTTGAACCTAGGGTTAGCTAAGAATTATGTTTAGAGTGGACCCAACAAAAAAAAAAAAGTCTTTTAATAATGGTGAAAGCAATAACAACAGATAATTTTACACATGAATTTCATAAAAGTACAATTATGAAACGCATATATAGTGAAAAGACAACAATAACTTATATTATAAGCTACGTAACATGCACTAAGTATTTAATTATGATAATAAAAATATACAACATTGACTAAAGGAAAAATAAAATAGGGAATTAACTGGTGTAGTACTCTTACGTTAACCGGATATCAGGCTTTGTTTGTATTAAGAGAAAGGCCAATGAAACTGCATGCCAACGGAGTGGGAAAGACCATGAACTAAATCATGTTCTGTCCTCCATTTTCTTTTCTTTTCTCTCTTTCCAAGGATATGGTTTGCAATCCTTCTTCGGCTTTTTAGACGTTTTTTCCTTTCTTCTTTTTTTTTTTTTTAATAGCACTTTTCATCATATTTAACTACTTGTTTTGATAACAAAATGAAGGAAAGCTAGCTTTTCTTCTTCTTTTATTTTTATTTTTATGAATAGAAACCTAGCTTTACTCTAACCTATCATAGACATTTTCTTCTTCTTTGTTTTTAAAAATTTTTGGTAGCAATATAAAGAGACAGCATCAACAGAGAATGCACTAGAAAGATAAAAGCTAGCTAGCATTTCAATAACCCTAGCTCGCCCCTCCTCTTTTTGAAACTCTTTTAATTAAGGCGTTTCTTTAGGCATGCAAATTTCTTAATGTAAAATGAATTACTGAATTTATAAGTTCATTATTAATTTCATCACTCAACTTAGTGTTTAATGGTAGAACTCACTTTTAGAATTTAAATCTTACTTTCTCTTCAACCAGAGACAATGATTCTTGAGGCTTGGATATAGATAGGGATTACTTTTAGAGTCGACCAATAAATTAAAAAGGTCATTGCAACCCATGGTAATTAGAATTAGGATCCTCTCCAGTTTCTTTAAACTGGAGAGGAGCTGGTTCCTTAAAAGTGGAGGGCAAAATTGTCCACTAAAAAGTGAAATTACAATTTTGCCCTCCAATTTGTATGAACCGGCTCCCCTCCAGTTCCTTTGAACTGGAGAGGATCCTATTCCTGGTAATTAACGATATATGTATAACACCAATAATTTATTGATGATCAATATAAAAAGTCCTTACAACTCAAGGCACTAATTGATATAATAGGATCCAGATCCCCAGCAATACCTAATATAAAATTTCTTATAATGCATGACAATAATAGATATGATAGGATTCAGATCTCCAGCAATACCTAATATAAAAAGTCCTTACAACGCATGGTAGTAATGGATATAATGAAATTCAGGACCCTTGGAATACCTAGGGTATTGTAGGGGCAACAATTTTCTCTATCCTGATGTTCTTTTGAAATAAACAACCCGTTTTACACCATGTAATTATGCATATATTGATTTATTATTAAGGGAAAAATATATTTAACCCCCCGAAGTTTGACCGCTTTTTCAATCTTATCTCTAATGTTTAAAAATTGACAATGTATCTCCACCAAGTTTCTGAATTTTGCAATGTAGTCCATCTGTTAAATAATTCTGTCTTCTTTGATAGAAAATGCCGTACGTGCCAATAAGAATTTTTGGAAAATTTTGTCTTCTTTGACGGAATTGTCTATCGGATGAGCTATATTATAAAATTCAAAAACTTAGTGAGAGTATATTGCCAATTTTTAAACATCAGAGGCAAGATTGAAAAAGCGGTCAAACTTCGAAGAGGTTGAATGTACTTTTCCTTATTAGTAATTATGAAAAAAGCAATAACAAAATATATAATTTATTGATGGTCAATATATAAAGTCCTTACAATACATGGTAGAAATGGGTATAATAGGATTCAGATCCCCTACAATACCTAATATAATGAATCCTTAGAGCACTCCCATTGGCTTAGCCATTCTAGCCTTTTAGCTAGAATGGCTAAGCCAACTCTTTAAAAAGCCTTCCATTAGATTATGTATTCCAACGCTTAAAAGCATTCACATCGGCTTGTCTAAATTTTTAGACAAAATAGCTAATTAAAACCCATTTTTGCTAGTTTAGCTAATCATTCTTCAATACTTGCATCCATCAGCTTATCTAAACTTCTTCTCTATTTTATTAAAATAATCATTTTTATTTATTTTTTATTCACACAAAAATCATACAATTTCCACACCCTCCAACCCACAGAACTTGCTATCAGACCTCTTCAAGACCTCTCCAATCCACCAACCGAACCTCTTCAACTCAACAAATCCTCATTCACAGAACAGACCTCTTCAAGAAATCAAAAAAGGTTCGGCAACAAATCAACAAGGGAGAAAAAGACATCAGGCAGTAACGTGGGTCTTGGGTTGTGGATGGTGGCTCTCTCGATCGTGTGCGACGGTTTTGGGTCTTGGGTCATGCGGCATTCATGGCGTTCAAGAGCGAGAGAGAGAGAGAGAGAGAGAGAGAGAGAGCTANGAGAGAGAGAGAGAGAGAGAGAGAGAGAGAGCATTTGGGGAAGAAGTCAGAAAAGGAAGAAGAAGATGAAGGGGTTCGTTGGAGTGAAAGGCAAAAATAGAAAGATAAAGAAGAAAATACAAAAGAAAGAGAAAGAGAGAAAAATATATCATTAAACAAGTGTTGCATTTGGGTACAACACTTGTTTAATGGAATTAAAATCTATTTTAGATTTATGATGGCTAATCGAATGGAGGAGAATTTTTAGGGTTTGCTAATCCAATGGGAGTGCTTTAATTAGATTTTTCTTCAATCAGTGTATAGTGCCCCATGGGGCGTTACATTGTACATAGATTCATCAATTAAAAAAATATTTTATTCTCAATTAAAAAGAATAGAATAGAGAAAATAATGATGAATGACATTGCATATCAAAAAAACCACCGATTCATGAACATAACATAAGGGTTCTATTAATAACTTGAGAATATTCTCATAATATACTTGAAAATATTCTATTACAATTCTAAAAAAAATTACTGTTGAAAAATATGACCGTTAGAAAATGACCGTTTTAAAAAAATGACCAATACGGTCATTAGAATTGAAATAAAGAAATAATAAAGAAAGAATAAAAAAAATATTTAAATGATATAGAGAAATGAATAGATAATCGAATGTATGGTACCTTTTAAAATCCATTAGCTAAACTAACAAAAGTGGGTTTTGATTAGTCATTTTGATCAAAAATTTGCATAACTCAATGTGAGTGCTCTAATACAACCCATGATAGTAATGGATATATATAATGATCAGGTGGTGGTGAGCGGAGGTGAGGAAGCTATACTGAAAATTAGATTGAGACGTTTCTTTTTTCATATAGATTGAGGATGTGGTAGATATTGGACCGTTTATTCTAAAGGAATTATCAAGATCACTACAAAAAATTTGTTCATTAACAGTGACAAAAAGTCGTTGGTAAAAGTCAAATAATTGATGTTAATGCTAATGGTTGACTATTAGCGTCGACGCTAATGATGACTTATCAACAGTGACATTTGTAATATCCTAAATATTGTAGAGGATCTGAATCCTATGTATAATATAATGATTCTTGATGATGATAGAGTTCATAAGGACAAATAGCTACATAGTAATAACACCAAGTGTTGGTTACAATAAAAATTATCCGAATATGACAAAAGGGATCCAAAGGTATCAATTACAAAAGCTAGAACTGACTAAAATCATCCCTAATTAATTAAAGAGGTCATATAGTTTTAATTAAAGGCTTATTCTGCTATCAAACTTTGCATGTGGTGTTTAATTGAGAGAAGTACTGTTAATGAAACATGCACCCAACTGAGTGGCAAAGGTTTCATGGAAGAGGCCTTGCCCCCATGAAGTACTAAAGCATGTAGTACCGTCTATATATCTCCCAAGGCTATGGTTTGGCTTTTTTTTATTTTTTATCTTCTTGAACTCTTTTTGGGTCATAAAAAGGAAATTCTATGAACATATATATATAGACAAGAATGTATTAGATTGTGACCATATATAGGAAACATTAAGCTAGCCATCATATTTAACTAATTAAGCTTATTTTGGCAACACAGTTAAGGCTATATATTCGAACCTATCATATACATATTTTTCATGAAGTCGAGGAATCAAGCAAATAGACAGATAGTTGCCTTTTGTTGCACAACACAACACAACACGAGGAATCCCGAATCATAGGATGGCCCAGCGCCCCCCCGCCCATGCGTGACGTTGACTGCATTAATTCCCCGAAGGTGGGGAGGACGGCCATTGTTGATTCTTGTCGGTCTGCGGTGTGTTACCCACTCAGTTTTCAGATATCTTCTTTTATTTGGAACCTTTCTTTTGTTTGGATTTGCGCATATATATAACACAACGCTTTAGATTAATTAATTGGGTCTCATCATGAGTCCAAGAGAAAAAAAAATAATAAAAAGAAACCAGTATTTGTAGTGCAGGCAGGAGCTATCTGTATATGGGCTTCAAGATCATTAACATTGAGCAATATTTTGAAATACTTGGTGGCAGTATCTAAAGCGTAGTGTACGTCTGGCAGTGGCATTATAGCGCACTTGGATATTGGATATTGGATATTGGGATATTGGGATATGCAAACATGGGTTTTACAAGGTTTTGCTCTCTCGTGTCTCTGCATGTGATAGTCGTACTCTGCCAATACAGGGATCGATAGAATTTGTGATGCCACTCGTCATCCTCCATCCAGAAACAACAATTCAACAAGGTCTAGCTGGAGATCGATCTAGACTTGTCAAAGTGTCAATTGATGATGATCAACAGTTAGAAATTAAGAAGGAAGGCTGAAGTTGCAAGCAATATAATTGAAGAGAGATAGACACGTATACTAGAGTATGAGTAATGTTATTTAGTGGACTGTTATATATACGATTACTATACCTCTCTTAGTGTGCATGTACCTCTAGATAGACAAATTATCGATTTAAGATCGAGCATTGTAATCTTGACCCTATAGTAGAAAAGCAAAAAAAAAAAAAAATTAGATAGAGGTGGATTAAGGATTGTAACCCCAATATTTATCAACAATCAATGTTAGGAAAACATTGAACCTTATTTTTGACAAGACGTAAATCACATCCCTGAATCTGATGCAGTGCAATCCCTATTAGTTGGGAGTCGGCATGCTTAATAATGATGCACGTGGTTGATCAAACAAAAAGAGAAGACAAGCAGCATCTTACCCTTACAAAATACCATTAATTTATACACAAAGTATGCACTTTTAGAATAAACAATTTGGAGAAAATAAATGCAGTGGCACATGTGAAGCAATATCTTCCTGCACTTTTTGATGTATATATCTAATAAAACTGACATACAAAAGTGAGTCCTACATGCCTATGTGGAGGCTCCTTTGTGCTATTTTAGCCTATTTTTTTAATGAGGAATCAAAAGTAAAGTGTATTCTTATTAATGATACAAATTTGACTTTTTTATGGTCAAATAAAGTTAATTACAGTATCATTTTTTTAATCAATTCTTTCTTGATGTGCTTCATTGTTGTAATCAAATGTATTTATTAATATTTCTTCGTTAATTTAACCCCCCCAAAAAAAAAAAAAAACCTTAACATTAATTCTAGGGCTATTAGTGATACATAGAAAAGTGCCTCCCTATATCTTTCATTCAATAAAATATTTTTGCAAAATAATGTAATTTACGAAGAAACAAAGGTTTTTTTTTTTTAATAGAACCGTAGTATTTTTGCAAAATAACCCCATTTGCCATCAAAGCAAGGCTAAAAATTATGGTTATAATTGAAAAATAAAAAGGAAAAGGGAGAAATACGCTCTAACTCTGAGTGTCTTTCACTTCTTTTCCCGTGCGCCCATGCCTCCCCAGGAACTGGGATGTGCATATCAACCGCACTTAACAGGCAAGAGAATTATTTGGGCCAATTCACTGACCAACTTCACCCATGTGATTTAGGACTAGAGATGTATTCTCAATTATCTGCTGGTCTCAAGGAGCCTCTGTTCCAAGTTCTCTCATTAGGTCTGTGCTTATGAAGAGGGCCTTTGGCCCCGTTAACCATCAAAATAAATAAAAATACTGCTAAAAACTAATTTTTATTCTATAACTATTTCAATCACAACATACTTAAAAAAATTAAAAATTAGTTGAGACTAACACGTCAACATTATAAGATAAAAATGTGATATATAACATTAGTAAAAAATAATAGTAAAGTGCTGAATTTTTGACACTTGTCAACATGTGATTGAAGAGTGTTAGAGAGTTAAAAACTTACAATTTTTTGCTTCAATCACATGCTGACATTTGTCAAAAATTAGAAAAGAGTGGCATGTGTAGCATTACTAAAAAATACTACAAAAAAAAAAAAAAAACAAAAACAAAAAAAAAACACTACAGTTGCAGCATCTTGACCCGGCTTTTGATTTTCTTAGTTTTTTTCTTGAAAGCTATAGGATTCAACAATGGCTTGAAAGGAAATAAAACTGCTCGATTAGATGTTCTCCATTTTTGTCTTGATTTCCCTGCAATCAGTAGAGTCCATGAGTAAATCATTGGTATATCAAAAAAGACCATGACAGCTTACAAAATTTGGAGCCAAACAGGGAGCTTCAGCAATATGCAAGAAAATGGAGCATCTCATAGCTTACAATACAATCAAAATTTCATGCAAAAACTCATAGCTGTATTAACTGATCAGTAATTCTCAAGAAACTTAGATCTACATGTGACTTATAAAGCCTAACCCAAGCTCCAAAGTTGGTAGAATCAAAAACTAAATTATAAATCACAAAGTAGAATGAAATAAATCTAAGAACAGCAATGAAGGACAATGACAGTCTTCAACAAAATTGTTTTCAAAATCTTATGCGAAATCTTCACAGCTGTCATGATATACAAGAAAGTTTCACAAAAAAAAAAAAAAAAAATTAGACAACAATGAAGCACCAGGTAACCCTACAGTAAACTGGTTTACAATTTCATCAAAGTTCACAGCAGAAGATATAAATGTAGATGCACTTGTGACAAATAAACCACATTCAAGCTTCTAAATCAGAAGATATACAACTTTAATAATATATATATAGTTCATTGTATATATGTTTCACACTCATGCAATTCTCACAATGCAATATCAAGTATAAATATGGTTGGCATGCAACCAATTCCCCCAAACAGTAATTGAAAGTGTTACCTGATATAGGTTGAACAAAGGTTGGATGATGAACTTCAGCATCAGCTTCTCCATGCCTTTGCTCTTCCATTGTCACCACTGCCAACTCATGATTTGCAACTGAAGCATCACCTGTAATTGTCATATCAATATAAGATTCTGGGATTGGAAGGTGATCAGTGAATATAGCCGCATCATTCCCAGGTTCCTTACATTGTTCTCTCTCTGGAAACTGCTCATGTAAAGACACATCATTTAAGGCCAAAGATGTATCTTCTTGATTTTTCATATCTACCTCCATTAACACCCCCTCCATATCAAAACCTAAGACTACATCAGAACTTTTTGTTCTCTGAGACTCTTCTCTTGTAGGAGAAGGAAGAACTGTATCCTCAGACAGTGTTGGAAGTTGTCTTTTAGCATCAGCATTACAAGGAGCATCTAACTCCAAGTCCTTAGTTGATGCATGAAACGTGAAATTTTCATTTTTTGGAACAATATGTGATTCAAAATTAGCAACGCATATTTGTAACTGCAAATCATCCTTTTCTGCTACATTCAAGGAAAGATTCACATCTGACCCATTTGGATTCTCTTTTTCCTCTTTAGAAGTGGTTGAAGGAGTTCTACGTTCCTCGGAGTTTATTAAAGCTTTTGTAGCATCACTTGGTGAATATAAATTTTGAGAATTTTCGCAGCCAGAGGTTTGATGTATTAATGAAAAATCATATGATGAAGTTTGATCTGGTTCTGGAAGAAGATCAATTCTGTCTGACTGTTCAGGTAGTCCACTGGCTTCAGCAGCAGACAATAAGTCTTTCCCATTATCTGGAGGTTGGGGCACAGCCTCAGTTTGAGATATCAAAGCCTTGACTTGAAAACCATATGATGGCATGCTGTCAATAACCGAAGCAAAATCTAGGGCTTTCACAGTTTTTGATACTTTACTGGAGGCAGAAAAGGACTGCGCCATGTCCTCTAATAGCAAATCACCTTCACCACTAGAGATGGGATCCCATTTAAACCAATCACCAGACAAAGGTTTGTTGGAGTCTAATGGTAAACCTGATGGCATTACTTCAACTCTAATGGCCTCCTTGTGAAACTGTTTTTTCCTTAAAGCATTAGCTAAAAGAGTCCTGCAAAACAAGAGGGGAAAAGGTTTCAAGACATATACAAACATCAGCTCAGTGTCTCTGGATAACAGTGAGGTTTTAAAAAGTTCTCATACCTACAATTTTTGGAAATAGCCGCTTTAGCCCGTTCCATGGAGAGCCCAAGCAATGACGATAAATTTGCTACGTCATATGGCCCTCTAAGTTCATTTACAGAAGGGGCAGCACTCGAGAAAATGAGATTTTTTCCTCGAGTCCAATCCACCAGTAACTGAAATTCATGAAGAGTATGCCCACATAATCAATTTGCAGATCCATTAATAACTTAGATACAAACAATAACTCAACACATACAGTTATTAAAAAGAATAATAATAGTTCACAGAAATGCACCTTGCAAGACTTGGCACCAAGAAAATCATGCAGAATTAACATGATTAATTTACAGAACATTGAATTTGAAACTATTGCATTATTTTCTACAAAATATACATGTCTATCAATATTTGACACATATCTCAACGGTATAACCATTAGCTTAGTTGATAAATGAGGGCAAAATCTGACTCTCCCATAATAGCCACCAGTTCTAGTTTCTTCATGCCCACACCAGCTAAGATCCTTTCACCAGAACAAGATGATCTTCTTTAAATGTAACCAAAAAGTACCAAAGACAACACTCCTCATCATATAACATAGCATGCCTAGCTGTAGACTTGTCTAGAAATGTTTGATCATAATTTTCTTCAAAGACGTTCTCTACAACACCCAATCATCACTAATTCAAATTTTATGAACCAAAACCAAATCAACCATGCGCGTGATCAGAAACATAGCAAACCAGTTCAATAACATATATATCAAGAAGCTCGGGTTTGAACCTTATTTTCTCTTTTTCGAAACAATTTCTCTTTAAGATATAAACTAACATAAAAAGTTTTGATATACAACGAACATGCATTCCTATAGTAAGTTTTTCACGAAAATTAAGTATCACTACAATGTAGCCCTAAGGGCCTTTGGAGGATGTAGGTGTCTAACACCGAACCACTCGTAACTCTTCATGTCTCCTTCTCTCTCTTACCTTCTACTATTATTCTAGTATTTTATATTTCTGCACATTATTTCAACAGTATGCAAGTCTTACCTTAGCATTGGATATCATTTGCCTCCTTGTTTGGACGTCTACAATGAGATCGGAATATGTGAGATCGAAATAAACTCCCCGCTACACTCGAAAGATCAGATATCAGTCACCATTCCAACATTCCTTATAACAAATTGTCTAAAAATGCCAGAAACCCTAATCAAGAAGAAATAACGAAAGAAAGAAAGAAAAGGAAAACCATTGCAGAACAAACCTCAATAGCGGCCTTGACCATAGGCAGCTTCAATCGGAAAGGCAGCTTCTCTGAGAAGTCAATCGCGATTATATCCACCTAGGTGATCCACAAAAAACATCAATTAAACCATCAGTCAGCGGAAAAATTGTAATTTAAATAGCAAATTAGTCGATAATGCTATATTTTCTTCTATTTTCCTCAATTTTCTCGGTAGCCAAACAGAACATAAACAAACCTCCAATTTCTCACAGGCCTGATCGAAGACGGTCTGGTTCAAGGGCCGAACAGCGACCAAGTCGTAGGTCTTCAAAATAGGGTTCCCGGAGTTGAGGGTCTGGGCCTGAGAGGGGCTCTCGGCGCATACAGTGAGGCGCGTGTACTGGCGGAAGGGGGAGGCGCGTGGGACTCCGAGTAGGTCGCGGTGGAGATTGACGGAGGAGGAGAGAGAGGGCGCGAGCTTGAGGAGAGACGAGAGAGTGAGGAGGGAGATGGAGCAACGGTCGCGATCGGACATCACGCCCTTGATCGTACGGTTGTAGGCGATGCCAGTGTAGCCTAGCTCCATGGCCTTTATCACGAGCTTCGTGCGCGTGGTTTTGAATGCCGTCTTATCGGATGGTGAGGATTCGAGGTATGGTATGTTCAGGTCGAAGAAACCCATGGCTACCTACAGAGAGAGAGAGAGAGAGAGAGAGGGTTTATCGTGTGGGGTTTTAGAATTAGCGAGTTCTAAAACTGGACAGTGAATTGGGCCTGGATTAAGATTCAAGGCCCTAAGAGTTTGGGCTGGATCAAAACTAGGTACATTGGTTCCGGATCCATTCGGTTACTTGACCCTTTAATGGGTGAGACCCGGCGGAAAACATATACTAAATATTTCTCTATTATATTATATGAGGTCTGTCTAATTGCTGTGATTGTTGAAATTATGCAATCAGATGAAACTACAGAGAAAAGAGAGAAAAAAAAAAATACAAAAAAATTTATGTGGCTTGGAGTAATGCCTACGTCCTCGAGAATGAATGTTTTTTTTTTTTTTTACTATGTTTAACACCAACAAAAAATAGTGTTTCTTATAAGCATTTACATTCGGTTTTTTAAAATTTTTTTCAAATTTTGAAAAAGAACCCCCAAATTTTTTTTTTTTTTTAAAAAAACTCTACATTCCATTCTTTATTTCTTCTCTACTTTATTTTTTATTCCATTAAAATATTAAAGCTTTTGAAAAAAAAATAAAAATTGAAGAGAGATGAGAGTCAGAAAAGTTTTTTTATTAAGCTTGAAAAGAGAGAAATAAATACATTAAAAGATGAAGCATCTACGGTCATCTTTAAATATATGAAAGATCTGGATAGCATTTTTTTGTTTTTTTTTTTTGTGTTTTTTTAAAAGATAAGGCGTCTTGACTGTCAAGCACTACTTTTTTGTTTTCCCTCTGTAAATTCCAGTTGAATCCAATTTGTAAACCTCCTCGAAATTATCAGTCATCCGCCCACGTCATCGATCCGCGCCACATGATCAAATTCACATCTCAACCGTCCGATTCGAATTTATCAACGACTCATAACAGCCCACAATAACACAATCTCGCTCTTATATTTACCGGTGACTCCCACGTATTATTCGCAGACTTGGCCAAAAAATCCCCAATTCAGGTATTGTAGCTCGCTGGCTATAACCCTTTGGAAGGTTTGGGGATCTCTCTCGTTGTCTGGCTAATTTCTTGGGTGTTTTTCAGATTTTGTTTTTGTGATTTTAGGTGATTGAAAATGTCGGGGCGTGGAAAGGGAGGGAAGGGGTTGGGGAAGGGGGGAGCGAAACGGCACCGTAAGGTCCTGCGTGACAACATCCAAGGAATCACGAAGCCGGCGATTCGCCGATTGGCTCGCAGGGGCGGTGTGAAGCGGATCAGCGGTCTGATCTACGAGGAGACACGTGGGGTCCTCAAGATCTTCCTGGAGAACGTGATTCGCGATGCTGTGACCTACACGGAGCACGCGAGGAGGAAGACCGTGACGGCCATGGACGTCGTCTACGCGCTCAAGAGGCAGGGCAGGACTCTGTACGGGTTCGGGGGTTAGGGTTTATGCTCTGAAAAGTCTTGCTGTCAAGAAAAATTGGATGGGTAGCGTTGTTTTAGGGTTTTTTTTTTTTTCTAGTTGTGGTAGATGGCTTTCTTTGTAATTCCACCTCTGAATTGCAATATTAAAAGATTTTTAGTTTTGTTAGCTTCTTCAATCCATGGGTTCTGTGCCTCTCTCTCTCTCTATCTTTTATGGCCGCTGGTATTAACCTAGATCTGTTCTGGGTGGCATTTTGTGCATTACAGAGTATGAGAAAGTGTCTTCAGATGGTTCGGAAACCATACCACAGAGTTCGAAATGTGAAACCAAAAATAAATTAAATGATTCAATTTATTTATTTTTTTTATTTAAACTTCAAAAATTTAACACAATTTTATCCGAGTGTTGCAACTTGCAAGCAAGAGCATTCTAGTTGGCAGCAAATTTTCTGTTATGGCTAAAAGTTCAATTTTAGCTATTTACTTTCTTAAAATACATACATTTCTAGTTATTTATTTACGATATTTCATTTAAATATTTTTTCTGACTGAATTTTTCTTTTTATTCTTTATTAAAAGGAGAAAGAAATATTAAAAAAATACTTTGTGTTTCACATTTAGTGAGTGAAGAGTGCCGATCAAATATTTTTTTTCAAAATTTTGAGCTGCCATTTACTTCCATTTTAGCATTCTTATTAGGATTGTATTTGAATTGAATTAAGCCAAATATTGAATATTTAAATTTGACTCATTTAATTTTATTTTAAATATAAATTAAACTTTAATTTATTAGCAAACAAAATATTTTATTTAAATTTAACTCATTTAATTTAATTTCGAACATAAGCTTACAAGTTATTTAATTAATTTATTTATATTTTATATAAAGTAAATATTATAATTGTTTATTTTTTCGCAAATTTATATTAATAATTAATTAATTATTAGTGCTCAATTTTTTTATAAATAAATTAACTTAAATCTTAAATAATTTAAACTCATGTTTATATGTATATATATAAATAATAAATGATATGGCTTCATTCCCTACACCATCTTTTTCTTATCTCTCCCATGTTATTTTAAAATTAAAAAAAAAAAATTTGAATGGCAAGATGATGGAACGATGAGCTCAAGAATGAGCCCATGCATCCCCCTATATAAATTAATTATGTACATACACAAATACATGCGTGCACACAAATATATTTATACATACTCACAAACACACTTATCATAAATCTCAAAAATTAAATTCACAATAACAATAATTCAAATTGCATTCTTCATATTATGAAAATAATATTTTTTTATTTAAGATAATCTTATTACAAAATTAAAATAACACTAAAAAAATTTGTAAAAATGAACCATACAAGTTTATACAAACTTATTTGAACCGAACCAAATTTATATGAGTATATTTCGTTTAATAGTTAAACATATTATTATAATTACGAAATACTTATTTATTATTTTAATCGAGACTAAATCAAATTTAAACGACCCGAGCCGATTAAGAGTGCTGTACCATCTTACATCCCTAATACCCACTAGTAAAAAATGCTAAGTAGGCGGCTTGTTGAAACAAACGAAAAACACTGAGGCCTCAAGCGGAGAATTGTCCACATATTGTTGCAATAGAGTGCATTATCTTTGTTTTCGGAAACAGCAATCCGAATAACAAAGGAAACGACTCCGTTAGGATTACAGGCACCAGAACAAATTTATGCATGAACAATAATATATAGCTTAAGATCTAATCATTTTTGTCTGAGAATTTCTACTTCAAAAGTTGTACCAGTCTGTTTCAATAATCCAATTAAATATCAGGTCCAGGCCAACCCTTCCAATTTTAAAAGGATGAGGATTATAGGTTCCCACGGACCCAATTTAAGGTCATTTTGTACTTATAGTCCCCAACTCCAGTGCTTACTCTGCCTTGTGCTTTGAAGATTGTTTTGCACTAGAAGTCCGCAATCCACTCGTACACCTCCCTACAAACTTGAGCACCTCATCAATTAGAATCACCGGAAGAGCAACAGCCAACACCAAAAGCCATTCGTTCAGGCTGAGCGGAACGATGCCGAACACTTGAGCCAAAAATGGCACATAAAGGATTAAGAAGTGAAGGCCGAACGAGACAAACATGGCGAGAAGGAGCCATGGGTTAACCCATGGGGGCATCGTCAATAGGCTCCCATCCTCGGAGAGGGCATTAAGGGAGTTGAACATCTCTATGGCAACCAAGACGGACAGGGAGAGAGTTGAAGCTTTGATTTTGCCAGAGTGGAAGTAATCACATGGATTTGAATCAAATTCGAACACCTGTGCCCCAGCCGTGAACGGCGACGCTGAAAATCCCTCCCAAGAAGAGCACTGACCCCAGTTAGCAAGTTGAGAGTAGGACACAAGACTATGGCCATCTCTGCTCAAGTCAATACCCATGAATGAGTGATGCGTGTACCATATGATAAACACCCCAACTGTAGCGATCCCAACATAGAGCCCGATCACCTGTACAGGTTTAGGTATGTGGTTCAGCTGTTTGAGTTAATTCCACATAAAATCCAATCCTACTCGCGACAAGAATAGAAATTTTTTTTTAACAAAAAAAATGTTCTCTGTTGGGAAAATGCATGTGTTTGAAATACCATATAGCGGAATAAAATCCACACAGTGATCAATGAGTCGTCACTTCTTCTAGGGGGCTTAGTCATTATATCTTTGTCGGGAGGATTGAATCCCAAAGCTGTCGCTGGGGGTCCATCAGTAACAAGATTAACCCAGAGAAGTTGAACAGGAATCATGCCTTCTGGAATACCCAACGCAGCTGTCAGAAATATAGAGGCCACCTCACCAATATTTGAGGAAATCATGTACCTGCAGTTATATATGGGGAGGGAGGGAACACAAAACAGTTACTTGTTTAAGAAATGAGTTGCACAAACACAAACCAAATAGAATTTGACATAAATCTTCCGTGGACAAATTCAATCCAAGTTGGATCCAACTTTGGCAATTGGCATGGTTCTAGCTAGTTAATGATGGTGGTGTGACAATGAAGTCGAGCCACTAAACAACTCCAGCATATGTTACGCAAACATGCAACAATTTTGATAACATTATGAACTCATTGTCTGTAATGCTGTGTCAGAATAGAGATGCCATACACTTCAATTTCATTGTCAATGAGGCTTCCATGAGGTAACTATCAGTCAGTTACCCTCACACAAGTTGCTTGCTCGCACATTTCAAATGTATACTAAACAGTAAAAACTGCGTCCAGTACTATAATTACTCATTTTTTTCATGCTATGGCACATTAAAGACAAGCCAACTGCCAGAGTTTTCAAAATTTTTAAATACCACCGCCACCCCCGCAAAAGGAGCAGGCAACTATCAGACTTTTTGAGGTCTCTAGGGCTTACCATCCAAAAGATTCTGTGGGTAGTATTATAACAGCCATCAATCAAATATGATATTCATCAACTAGGGTACCTACGTGCTTGTAAAGTATAGAGCTTTGACCACTATCCAACAGCCCCCTCCCCAACATAAACTCACACAAAACAAAAGAAATATTAATAACATAGATAAGTTTTGTGCTTAAGCCTCTTGAACAAGAAGTTCATAGTTAGGAATTGACTGAAAAACATCTTATATTACCAAGATCTGAAGTCACTTACCGAGTACTAAGCCTATTATATCTGTGAACTTGCTTAAATGGAGAACAAACCTGATAAAAGCCTTCATATTGTTGTAAATAGATCTGCCTTCGCCTACAGCAGCAACTATAGTGCTAAAATTATCATCTGCTAACACCATGTCAGAGGCTTCTTTGGCAACCTACAATGAGTGCAGGGGATCAGGAGTAACAGCAAAAACAAATACATGGCAGTTAAGTTAGACCTTTCTTTGATTTTGATATGGTCACAAACATAGCAGATGGCACAATAAGATTTGTCACTGGCTCAATGATGTACAAACACATAGAAAGCGAATGATATTTCACCAACATATAATTAGGTCTTCATACTAAATAGCCATGCATATGGCATATGTACTTGCACACTGTTGCAACATAAGCCAATTAACTGATGAACAGACAAATGATACCAGCCCCACTAATAAATGCATCTGCACTGCATTTTTCTATGAAAATAAGAAACAAAAGAACTCAGGATGGTTTTACTAGTTAGCAACATCCGTGCATACCTAACGTTCGTATACACCACAGTTTGCATAGTATAGCCATTTATAGAAACATACAAGCACTTTATGACACCATCTAGAAAAATTCCAACACATTGATATCAAAGTAAACGAAAAGAAGAGGAAACATTAAAGAGTACCTCAGTTCCGGAAATGCCCATTGCAATCCCAATATCAGCCAATTTTAAAGCAGGGGCATCATTGACTCCATCCCCAGTCATTGCAACCACTTCACCATCTTCTTTGAGCAACCTAACTATCTCCTGTTTATGTCTTGGTTCAGCCCTCGAGAACAGAAGTCCTCCACTTTGTCTCAGATGATTTTTCTGATCAGGATGATCCATAAATTCTCTTCCTGTTATACTTTTTGAGTTAATATTTTCATGAGGCCCAAAAACACCTATTTCATGGCAAATAGCTTCCGCTGTATCCTTGTTGTCTCCAGTAATAACCATAACACGAATTCCAGCAGCTTTGCAGTCCTCAATTGCTTGACGAACCTCTCTCCGAGGAGGATCCTTTAATAATAGGGTGAAAGTTATTAAGAATCATTGAAATAATTATTAGCAAAAATGAATAGAAAAGAAACAGACGAAACTTTTACACCATACAACAAACCATAGACATTGAGACCACTCACCCTTAACCCAACCAAGCCAACAAAAATAAGTTTACTCTCGATTGAAGAATAGGTGGATGGATCAAGTAAAAGTTGATGTGCTGGATGGTCTTCATCGCCGTTATATGTCTCAAACTCCAAAAGTTCATCTTTGTATGCAAAACCCAAACAACGCAATGCACTTATTGACATTTCATGAAGGCTCTCTAAGATAAGATCCCTTGAATGTTGGTCCAATTCAACAACAGAACCATCAAGCAGCTGCATGAATGAACTTCTTTCCAATACATTTTCCACTGCACCCTGCCACATTGAACAGTGTTCAATAAAGTTAAAAATATCCAACAAACAACAGTAAGCAGAAGAATAGGACAAGTAACATGACAGCACCAGTAAAAGGTACATCTTAGATTTGAATTAATGATTTTGATAGTACCATATAAGAAGAATAATACAAAAAATAAAAAGACAAACTCATAAAACACCAAGACCAATCATATGGCAAGATAGTTCACATTAAAACAAATAAATATCAATAAAGAGAAACCCAAACAGCACATGTGGAACAAGGAAAATTACTAATCTAGATAATTAATCTAAGTGATAAGGAGCTTCAGCGAGAGCATAACATGATTTGCTGGCAAAAAGATAAAAAGAACAGGAATATGCTGAGGGACAGAATAGGGAAAAGAAAATCAGGCAACAGATCTCGCAATAGCACAACTCCAGAAATGATTTTCATACACGAAATTGAAGACAGAACAGCATGTGCATACAAAGCTCAAGATTAACACAAAGCATCAGCATCAGTGAAATTAGATGTGATAGCATTTGGCTCTCTAATCTGTCCCTGATTTAATAAATTCTATCTATAATTTTAAATATTTAAGATCAGATATTTTTACAAAGTATAAACTAAAAAGACATAAGATGGTGTTCAACCTAAAACATGTCCTTGCTTGTACACTCTATTAAGAATAGCAAAAGTGGTGTTGCCAGACCATTTCAGTGGTGCAAGATAGCAGCAATATAACCAGGTAACTTCTCTCCATTATTTGCTTTCAGAACCAATGTGTCAAATATCTTTCTTAAGTTTAATTTCGCGAAAGAACATTAAGATTAAAAAGAAAAGAAAAGAAAACTGTGGCAAACAACATATCATATCACATAGATCAACCCTTTCAGGGAGTGTTGCATAGAATAGCACATTTGACACAAAAAGTAAAGCATGATGGAAATAGTACATATATATATATATATATGCATTCAGGATGCAAAAAGGAGATTGGGAAAAGAAGCAAATATTTGGCATTGTATATATGTTCAGCCTGTTTATAATAAAGGAATCACATTGACAGAGTTCACATTGTTACTTTCCTGGTTAGTTCAAATTTAGAGAAAATTGCTAAATTGGTCCCTCTGGTTTGACATTGTAACAAATAAATCCATGTGGTTTCAAAATGAACCTATAAATCCTTGTAGTATGCTACTGTAACATAATGATCCCTCCATACATATTATGACCATTTTTCCAATAGTCTTGAGTAGATTACAAATTACACTCAAATAAAAACTAATTTTTTTTAAAAAAAAAAATAGAAAAGAAAAAAATGTTTGGACCGGGGTAGTCGGCCACCACCTCTGGCCGATTATATGGGTGGCCGAGGCCACCCCTATAGCCGTGGGGGTGGACAGTCACCCCAACAGTTCTAGGATGGCCGACAACCCTAGCCCAATCCTTTTTTAAAATTTTTTACTTAAGGATAAATTTGTAATTGCATAACTATGTCAGAAAAATGGCCGAAATTTTTATGGAGGGATCATTTTGTTACAGAGGAGGCATATCACAGGGATTTATAAGTTCATTTGAAACCACATGGACTTATTTGTTACAAGGTCAAACCATAGGGACCCAAAATTAGCAATTTTTTCTTAAAATTTAAAGCAGCAAGAGTTGATATCACAATTGAAGCATTATATTCTTTTGCTGCTAGGGCAGGAATTGAAGCACCGTGTAAGAAAATTCCGAAAACAAAATAAAATTTAGAGAAGAATAAATAATATAATGGAAATGAAGAGAGGTGGTGATGTAAATAGGCTGGGCACAATGGGCTTGCAGGCTCTTGATCAATAATGTATTAAATTTGGACAAAAATCCTTTAAATAATTCAGATCTATGCAAGTTTGATCCATCGAGGTTGGTGTTCAATCGATCGAAAATGGCATCTTGACATCATAGGATCACATGTATGGGTAGGTGAAATCAAACGGATGTAGTAAGATCTAGGTGATTTGATTGATCGAACAATAAGTTAGATCGATCGAGAATGGCATCTCCATGTGGAGCGGTAGGAGTAGATGGGCAGTCGAGATTTGGAATGTCAAACTCCGTTTGAACGAAGTACAGCTCAATCGATTGTTCTGGGTTTCAAGCATGCGAGTGGGTGAGATTTGACGTACAATTTAGTGCGAGCTGCCACATTTCGATCGATTGAGATTAAGTTCAATCTATTGAACTCGTTTTTAAATGTACGTGAGAAGCTTCTTGGAACATCAAAAGTGAAGAAGAAACTTATTTTCTTCACTACGTTTGTCTATAGAGGAGGTTAGAGGGAGAGGAGGAGCACATGAAAGGGCAAGGTAAGCTCTCCTACTTTAGCTTTGTTTGATATTAGGGTTTTGATAAATTGTTTTGAGTTAGGAAGGGTTTGTGCATGTATTCATGATTTTATTGGTGGTATTTTTATGGTTTTAGTGACATTGTTATTGGTGTGTTGTGTTATTGCCGATGGAAGGATAGTGGTAGTAGTGTTGTTGAAAAATGGAAGAGAGTTGTAAAGTATAGTTAGTGTGTTTGCCATTGTTTATTTTGAATGTTGATGAAGTTGTAAAAAGGGAAGACTTTTGGTATGGAGGAAGTTTTGAGGTAATTGATTTGTAGCTAAAGTGTAGTAGGTTATGAAGTGAGGAGAAAGGTGTGAAGAAAAAAAACTAGGGTTTGGTGTTTTCGAACGTGGGAGCTAGTGTGAGGGTACTTCGACAGATTGAAATCAGGTTTCATTGATTGAACTTGATACATAATGACTCGATCGAACCTTCGATCACAGCTCATTCGATCGAACTTGACAGGGGCAGAAAACGGAAGAAGAAGAAGACGTGCAGGGATTAAGGGTTAGAAGTGATTAATGTAGACTAGGGCTTAGGGTTTTGTGAGTAAACCCCAACTGACCATTAGATAAATTGCAGTAGAATAGCATGCAATAATGTTTTATTATGATATGAACCCATGATTTACACAAGTATGCAAAAAAGTCTACCACTCAGCTATGCATAACCCAAGCCAACCTTACACTGTTGAAGATAGTATTCCAAAGAACACGGACAATCTCACAATGGAACAAAAAGTGATCCATTAACTCCCCGCTCTTCTTATAAATGCAACACCAATCAACTACAATGATGTATGTTCCTAAGGTTGTTCATGGTGAAGATCTTCCCTGATACAGGCAACCAAGCAAAGAATGTCACTCTCAAGGGAACCCTATTCTGCCAATTACTCCCCCAAGGGACAAGAATACTATTACGGGGAACAAGGACATTGTAATACGATCTAACATCGAACAACCCTCTCTTAAAAGGTACCCACCAAAGCTTGTCTTCACCACCCCGTCTCAACCTGAAGAAATACAACAAATTAAAGAACGAGGAAAAGAGATCCACCTCCCAATCGTGAGTTGCTCTAAAAAAATTAACATTTCACTAATGAGAGGCACTAGAAAGATCCAAATGGTCTGCCATGGCAACTTCCTTGAATCATAAAATATTGAACAAGTTCGAAAAAGCAATCTTGACACCACACGTCATGCCAGAATCTAATTTTGGAGCCGTCACCCACCTCAAATCTAATATGACTAGAAAGATCTCTCCAACCACTTCTAATATTTTTTCAAAGCCCCACCCCATACGACTCATAGATCTAATTAGAACACCACCCACCCCACGTGCTGCCATATTTAGAATCCATAGCTACCCTCCATAAGGCCTCTCTTTTATGAGCATAGCGCCAAAGCCACTTCCCCCAAAGAGCTTGAGATGGGAACACCAGCTACAGGCCAGTGATTACACTTGTGTTTGGATCCTAATATTTGTCGGAGAACGACCAGCCTTGAGAACTAGAGACTTTACTTTTGGTACTTCAGATTATGTTACATTTTATTGTTATTTTATTTTATTTTTTCAGGGTTTATCTTATTTTATTTATCAGACTTTGGGTTATGTTAATTTAGTTGGGTTTAGGTTATTTTAGTGGATTGGGCAAGGGTGTGTCTCCCCAGTTAGTTTAGTACATCACTACCCACAAGCATTCTTAGATGCCTAAGAGAGGCACATCAATTGAAGGTTGTACAAGGGCATATGTACAGCACCATTTAACATAATACAATTTTCAGTATTATACCTGCAAGTTTAGAAAAGTAAGGTTTTGTTTCATAACATTATTTTCAGCATCTGTTATATCACAAAAGATTAGAACAGAGGCAACAGTACTTTAGATTGATTTTAGCTATTTTTAATATGAAAGTAAGAAAAGCAAGTATTTAAGTTAGTACAGATTTTCAGCTACGGTATTTCAGTAAGAAGAAAATTCTCTCTCGTTGTGTTTCAAGAGAAAAGGAATTTCACTCTTGTTTTCAATAAAAGCAAAGTATGTTATTGAGTTTTAAAGCGGAAAAGAGTACTTAGAAAGATTTTCGTGATATGCTTTTGGAAAACAAAACTTAGCATTTTAATGTTTTCAGTTCAACAAATGAAAGAGATTTTTATCAAAATAAAAGAGGGCTCACATCACACACCATTTTGTTTGGGTTTTCACTTAATGAGCCGTTATCTCACATTTTTTTGTGATAAGTAGGGTAAAGTTTAATTAAAAAAAAACGTAATGCGCCCTTAAGTACACAAACAGTATATACAAGAGGCTCTTAATGAGCAAAAGAAAACCCAATCGAAACAGCAAGAAGCACCCACAAACCCCACAACCCGAAGAGCCCTCATACCCGAAACCCACAAGACAACAAAGCCTAAAACTCGGGCGAAGCCCCCACAAAGCACTTAATACTAGAAAGCGTGAGTCTTATCTTTCCCATGCCTAGAAGGTGCTCCCTTCGCATCATAGTTGATGAAGCATTCTAAATTCAGAAGCTCCCTTCTACCCTTTACCTTCCAAGGAAAATCCTCTAAAGGTGTCTTCAATCCCCGCACACAGATCCTCCAGCACAGCCCAGTCCAAGGGGGAAATTTCACCCAAAAGGTAAGGACAATTTTCATCCTCCCCATCCCAAAAACCTCCGTCCTCCTCTTCACTAACTACCAACTCCAAAGACGGACCAAATCCAAATGCCACTTTTGGGACTGGACCAAGCTAGCTGTGAACTCACATTTTCACCTACAAAATATTAATTTTACAACGATAGCACCCCGTGATGAGGAATGGGCCGAAGAAGCTAGGAAGCCTGTCCCTTAGAGCATTTTGAGTTGTGCAGTGTTTTGAGATCCAACTAAGGACTTTACTCGTTGTGACCAGGTTTTGGTTGGATGGCACGTGTGCCCCCTTTTGTATACGGTTATAGTCACGTGAATTTTGAAGACAAGTGTAAATATGTAAGCATGATGTGTAGTACAAAGAAGTGATGTAAATGTTATGAATGAATATGTATATGTTTATGCTTAGAGCTTTGGTGATTTCTTTATGCAATGTTATAGTTTCAAACAATATATACATATATATATATAGCAATTTTCACCATGAGTTTTCAGTAAAAGAGATAGCAGTAGTGCCAGGTGGTAATTATAAAACAGTATAATTATCCTGGGGCGTTATAAGAGTGGTGGAAACTTTTTTTTTTATTATTCTAAAAAGAAAAATTGCCAACCATTTCCACAATATGCCTTGCAAAAAGGCCTATTATAAATTAAAGGGATATAACGCTCCAAATATAATTGCACCTCTGAAAGAGAGTGGGGAATGTACCTTTACTAGCAATGACTTCTTTCCTGAGCCGGAATTCACAATAACACCCATCGATTTACGCTCGCGATCAAACTCTAGAGTTGCAATCCGATGCTCCTTTTTCTTCCATAGTTGACAACAACCTTTGATGAGAAAAAACAAATAAGAAATAATATTAATAAATAAATAAGCTTTCGAAAGCATGTCACAAACAGAGTAACGAAAAATGTAACAATAAATTATTCAAATATCAGGTACATACGTAGTGGATCACCATGACCTGAAGAAGAACCAGCATCAGAGCCTTCAGGAAGTCCCATCTTCTCAACCAGCACCTGAAAAGACAAAGAAACCGCATAGATAAGGAACTTATAGCACCAACATTCAGGAAACTTTGTCCAGGCACTAGCTAAGGTTTATGCAGTGACTTCAGAACAACAGGTTGTCGTAAACATTGATCCTTAACCAATATAGTGCTTTATAGAAAATACTTGACAGTACAAATGTAGTATGTATAGTGACAAACAAACAGCACAACTAGACAAAGCAGTGTTGTGAACCTCAATTTAGGTGCTGCTCCTGTCTAAAAGGATTGGATTCTAACACTAATCTATTAACTGATAGTATACAGGATTTGACCACCACAACAACTCAGGTGTTAGTATCTCATTTTTTTTTTCACTTGCTTCATGCAAGCCCTAGGATCATTGAGAAGATAAACATTTTACTACTTTAAACATAGAAATCCATATTTTACCAGTATAAGCAGGAGAGAAAAAAAAAATATATATATATATATATGTTAAGGTTCTCATTTCACCTTCAATGCTGCCTCGGTGGGCATTCCATTTGCAACATAACGACTCCCAGATTTTTCAACACTTGCATCATTGCACACAGCAGACACCTTTGCAATCATTTGAAGGTTGGCATCCATTCGACCCACTGGCCAGCCCTCTATTGTTCCCTCAAAAGGATCATATGTGGTCCCCTCCACATCAAAAGGTCGGAGTGTACCAGGCCTAGAACCAACAGCCACAAGCTTCGCCACTGCCATCTGATTGGTAGTCAAAGTGCCTGTTTTATCAGAACAAATCACAGTTGTACAACCTAGAGTCTCAACACTTGGCAACTTCCTTACAAGTGCATTCTTTTGAGCCATCTTTCGTGTTCCTAGTGCCAAGCAAGTCGTGATAACTGCTGGCAAACCTTCCGGAATGGCAGCAACTGCCAATGCCACTGCAATCTCAAAGTAATACGTACACTTCTCAAACGAGAACTTAAAATTTCTTGGCCACCCATCAACATATTCCCAAGTGAGAAAGTACTTCACATTAATAAGCCAAACCACAGCACAAACCACTCCAATAATTGCCGTTAGAGCCTCACCAAACTTATTTAACTTCTTCTTCAATGGTGTATCTTCCTCGCTCTGCGATGCTTCATGAATTTGTGAATGCACCTTCCCTATCTCCGTATTCATACCCGTCTCAGTAACCAAGCAGATACAATTTCCATTCACCACAGTTGTCCCTGCAAAAACCATACATTTCTTGCCCTGAATATCCATATTCTCAGGTACAACCTTAAAAGTCTTGTTCACCGCTTCACTCTCACCTGTCAACGATCCCTGCTCAACCCTAACTGTTGAGCTTACCAAACTCAAAACCCGCATGTCTGCCGGTACCTTATCACCAACCTTTAACTCCACAATATCACCAGGAACAAGTTCCTTTGAGGGCAAATTAGCAGCCCGTTTACCATCCCTTATCACGGTGGCTTGCTGCGATTGAATTTCTTTCAGAGCTTCCAGTGCTTTCTCTGCATTGCTCTCTTGCCAGATTCCCACAATGGCATTCACAATCAAGATCAAGAAAATTACAAGTGGCTCCACAAATGCCGTAATCTCCATTTCACCGCCTTCTTCGCCATCAATCCAAGCCAACACAAACGACACAACCGCCGCAACTAACAGAATTCTCACTAGAGTGTCATTGAACTGGTCCAATATCAGTTTAAAAATCGATGTGCCCTCGTGCTTCTCCAATTCATTGTAACCATAGCGCTGTCGCCGCTTTTCAACTTCTTCCAACGATAATCCAAATTTGTGGTTCACTTGGTACTTCTCCTCGCATTCAGGAACCTCTTTTGCCCACGCAGGAAATGTCTCTTTGTTCAAAGATCCCGCATCAATTTTCTCTCTTTTTCCATAGTCTTGCGCTCCTTTTCCCATTGCTACTCAGTGAGAATGAGAGTACTCCTGAAGAAATCGAAGAAAAATCGGATGTTTTTAGTGGTTTCACCTGAAATGATGCAACACAACCTAGGATATTACAATCTGATTATGCAAATTCGTCAAATTCGTACATATGAGATATTGAAGCCCTAACACTATAAAAACTCAACGAAAACAGAATAAAAAAGAAAAAGAAAAAAGCGAATCTGTCTTTTCCTTGTTGTTCTAATCCAACTCAACCAAACTGATTGCATCGGACAACGTAAATGTTCTGCACAATTTACGTCCCGATTAACGAAAACGATAAGGGTTTAACATAAAACCCTTCACCGTCCATGAATTTTCTCAGCAACCAAACAAATCTGAGATACTAGACATCAAATAATCCGAATCAAAAATCAAAAATCTTTGCAGTAAATAAACAAAATCTGAATTACCAGATTTGTGAAGCTCAGCTGAAGCTTTCTCGTTTTCCTTTCTTACTTTTCTTTTTCTCCCTCCGAAGTAGGACTCAATCTGATACTGTTGAGTGTGAGAGAGAAAGAGAATCAAAGCAACCTCACGCTTGCTTTGAAAGACAAATCGTGCATAAGAGCGATTCAACTGCTCGCTAGGGCGTTTTGCGGAGGCAACAAATTCATATACGGGAGGTTGGCCAGTATGATTCCGCCACGTGGGGAATTAGACGTCCGAGATCTACGATCTGGGACCACGTATAAGTTAGCAGATGGAACTTTTGTGGTGGAGACTTTTCTAACAGTGAGCAAGTGCACAAGAGTAATGGTGGGACTGTGTAGCTTTCGTACTACGGAATATCCTTTCATAGCAAGTATCTGGATTAAGTTAATATTATTTTTATCTGGGCGTTTGGATTAAGTGATAAGGCAAAGAGTAAAGTTCAAAACAACATTTTTACTCGATAATTATATGACAATATTGTTGAGAGAGTCTCATTAATTTTTTTATCAGTTCTTAATAAAATGAGTATTAATAGAAATTACAAATTTATTTTTATAATTATTTTTTAATGTTAATATCAATGATATATCAGTCTTAACTAACTCTTAAATTTTTTAAGAATTAATTAAGATTGCTAATAAATATTATAGAGTAATTATTAATAAAAAATATAATTTTTAATACTATTAAAAAACCAATGATTAATTAAAACTAATATGACATAAAGCATTATTCTTAAGCAAAGATTAACGCAGAAGTTTTCCTCTTATAATAAACAATTTTACTTTACTTTATTTGGTAAAACTATTTTTTATCTCTATAGTGGAGCACACGAGGAAACGTGGATCTGTCGCTTTTACACGGAATATCCCTTTATGCGAATAATTTGGATTTTTTTTTTTTTTTTTTTTTTTTGTGTGTGTGTAATAAGTAATTGGATTAAGTTATCTACATTTATTAACAAATTTCCTTTTATAAATTGATGTTACATTGTAGTGGTATTTATTATATTAGTTATTCAATAATTAAATTTATTTATCAAATTTTATCACTCAATTCTTTTTAGCTATGGTGTGATATGTGACACTCATATATACTGTCACTACTATGTCAAATGAGTTTATAAAATAATTATAATAAAAAGTGTAATCTTTCAAATATTTTTTAACTTAATAAATCAAAATTTCCCATCTGTTCATGGAACGTGGTTTTTTTTTTTTTTTTAACCAGTAGGGGTGGTGTGTGGCTTGAGTTAAAGTACAAATAGAACATTTACATTATATTTTAAAAAATTGTAATTTAAAAACGCAAATTATGTGATATTTTTTAAAACGTACAATTTTTAAAGATTAAATTATAATTAAAATATTTAAACTATTTTTAATTTAGATATTTAAAATTATTATTTTTATATCGTATTTTTTGAAACCATAAACTTAAAACGGACTGTAAGGTAAATTGTCACTTCAAAGTTTGAGTGTTATAAAATCTGCGTGGCATTTTAGTTAAAAAAAAAATGATAAATTAGTTTAGGTTCTTGGCCAGTTGGAAAAGATTTATTATAATTTTTTACTGACTTGTTTGCCAAGATTTATTACAAGTTCGTGGTCCTTTTTGTCGAACTATTTAAAGTCTTTCGAAAATGGGAGACATACCATTGGTTGTGAATTGGGGATAGATAAAGATGAGGTCATTTGACTCATGTTACAAGTTTGCTTAAAGCTATGAGCCGGAAACAACGGCGTCGTTTTTTTTTTTTTTTTGTTTTTTTCAAGCAAAGTAGGGAAAAAGGAACGACGGCCTCGTTTGCTGTTACTTATCTTCTTCTTTTCTTTTTTTTATATAAAAAATAAAATTATATATATATTAACCACTATCCTTTCAAACACAAAAACTAAAAAATCAAAAATAAATAAAAAAAAATCAATACTACTTTTTACCTTCGGTATCATCTTCAAATACTTTCTCAAGAAAAACACAAAAAAATCTCTAAAATCGTTATCAAACACCTCTATACTTTTATTTCACAATACTAACGTTATAGTACCAACTAATTCTTGCATCAGTTCTTATTAAAAAAAAACTTATAATTGGCTCAGACTATTACTCAGCATTATAGAATAATTGTGGGCATGAGCGGAATTAAAGCATAGCTTGGGGGCAACAGTCCCCCCAAAATTTTAAAAATCCCCTCAAAATTATAGGTTTTTATGAAATAAATCCTTAAAAAAAAATTTATCCCCGTAAAAAGTTTTTGTTTTAGTATTTCCCCCCTTTATTGAAATTTTGGTTTCGCTTCTAATTGTAGTATAAAAATTTGATATATATATAAAATAATTGCATGATATCTTCACCTTCACAACTCTATATTTGGCTATTGCTTATCTCAATAAGATTTAAGAAACTATACATTCAAAAGGCTTCATGTTTGGTCGTTCATTTCAGATGTTTTTTATATAATTTTTTGAAGTTACATTGGAATAGATCAATCAAATAAGAAAGAAATGAAACATCTCCTTGTTTAAGATCAATCCAAAACGTAAATACCACTTGAAACTGACGTGTATATAAAAGGGTGTTGAAACTAACAGGTATATGATAAGGTGTTGTAATTATTACATGAGTAATACTTGTAATCGATATGAATGTTGGAAGTATTATAAATACAAGACGAATGCTCTTCAGATAGGCAAAGGAGTCAACAATTCAATTTAGTGTTTGTGTATCATCATGGCATTAGAGCTTTTTTTTTTTAAAAAAAAAAAAATGACCACTATCGTCTCTCTTTTCCTTTTTATGTCAATTTATCACACACCTTGCCTACAATTAGTCCATACCAACATCAATTTTTCTTATTTATATCATCATTCATCTCATATGGCCTCCTCTAACAATCAATCCTCTACAAATTATGTTCTCTCATATCTCTCACAAATATGAACTCTCTTCTAATTGTCAAGCTTATTTGAGAAAATTACATAGTATGGAAAGCCGTAATCCTTCCATAATTTCTTGGTCACAATCTTTTTGGCTAGACTTGCTTTTCAATCTGCTTGTTAATTAATCTTCTTCCTCATTCTATCATAGCCCCTAAATCTCCATTTAAAATTCTCTTTCATCAAAAA
>FXXK01001390.1:82058-98119 GCA_900184695.1 Betula pendula
GAAAACCAGATTATGTTTCTTCAAAATCTTTGGATGTTTATGTTGGTTATTTCTTTGGCTATTCAATAAACACAAACTTGATTATAGATCTATTCCTTGTGTTTTCATTGGCTAAAACTGTTATGGCAAAACGAAATTTAGGATCCCAAAAAAGCAGAAAATAGCATAATAGAAAATAAACCAAACACACAAGACACCAAAATTTAAGTGGTTCGACTTAACAAGCCTATATCTACTAGCGGAGACGATCTGGAGGAAAATTACTAACAAAAGATGAAATACAAAAGAGCAGTAGAGAGAAAACCACTCAAAACCCAAAGCCTTAATACACTCAAATCTCACTCTCACATAAAAGAGAAAGATAAAACAAAAGAGAAAACTCTCTTTTTCTCTAAAGTACCGTGCGGGCACAAAACCTTGTGAGGAAACACTAGTTAGATCGATCTTCTAGTTTCTCTAATTCCAAAAGGCCGAATAGCCTCTTCTTTTATAGTGTGATAAGTCGGTCAATAAAAGAGACCTACTTCGTGTATGAGAAGAAGTATGAAGTCGGCTAAAGGGCTGAATTCAATCCAAAAAAGGAATTGGAAAAGAGCTGGGCACGTGACTTGATGAAGACCAAGTCAAATATGTAACAACAACTCTCATCATGGGTATCGTTGTCTCTATCTTCCAACTAATAAGACTTACATTTTCTGTCATGTTATCTTTGATGAATCTAATTTTCCCTTCAAGTCAAACACATGAGCCTCTGTCTCTCCAACAAATTTGAACACTGCTTCTTTGACCATGAACATTTGTGTGTCACCCTGTTCCCCCCCGCGAGATATTCCATCATCACCCACTAACTCCACCTCCTTAAATCATCCTCTTGAGTTTGACAATACCCATATCATCGAAACTTTTTCCACTTTGTTAACCCCAAATACTTCTCCACATATTTCACACACTAACGCTTCATAGTCTAACTCCTTTTCAAACACTGGATTGTTGATTCAAGATCAACCACTGAGACAACATCCCATGATCACTCACTCTCTAAACATCATTGTCAAATCAAAAATTCTCACAAATGGCACAGTAAGGTATCCACCTCCTCGTCCACTAGCAACTCAAATTCAAGACACTGAGGTTGAACCCATCTGTGTATCCACTGCCATTAAACCTCTTGAGTGTCGAAAAGCCATGAATACGGAATTTGATGCCCTCCTTCGAAATGGGACTTGAGATTCAATTCCTTATAATCCACGCGTGAATGTTATAGGGTGTAAGTAGAATTTTTGAATTAAATGACTTGCAGATGTCATACTTGAACGCTATAAAGCATACCTAGTTGCAAAAGGCTTTTATTAACAACCTTGTGTTAATTTTGGCAACACATTTAGTCCAATTATTAAGACTATCACAATTAGAACTGTGTTTTCCATTGCACTGTTTACTGGTTGGTCATTTCACCAAATCGATGTTCACAATAAATTCTTCAAGGGCTGCTCAATGAGGAGGTATATATGTCTCAACATCCTAATTTCTTACACCCCCATTATCCTAATCATGTGTGTAAGCTCAAAAATGCCTTATATAGCCTCAAACAAGCTCTTAAGGCATGGTACTCTCATCTCAGTTCTAACCTCATTGAGTTGGAATTCCAAGATTCAAAGGCTGACACTTCTTTATTCATTCTCAGAAATGCTACACTCACCATGTTTGTGCTTGTTGATGATAACTGATTACCAACTCAAGTCCACATGCAATAGATCCATTACTACAACTATTCCACTCGGATTTTGCCATGAAAGATTTTGGTGCACTCAACTATTTTCTAGGGATTGACGTAATTCCTACCATGGGT
Source organism: Betula pendula (assembly GCA_900184695.1). Lineage (NCBI taxonomy): Eukaryota > Viridiplantae > Streptophyta > Magnoliopsida > Fagales > Betulaceae > Betula > Betula pendula. The sequence continues at coordinate 83,908 of FXXK01001390.1, forward strand.
GGTATTATTCTTTCTCAACAATGATATATCTATAATCTTCTTAGGCATACAAATATGCTCCTTGCTAAGCCCATCACGTCTCCAATGGCTTCGGCTCATTCCCTCTCTCAGTTTGAGGGTGATCCTTTTCCGGATCCAACAGAATATAGAAGCACCGTGAGTGCATTGCAACACCTCTCTATCACTAGGCCAAATTTTGCATTTTCTATCAACAAAGTCTTTCAATTTATGTACAGACCAACAAACATTCATTGGAGTGCGCTCAAGCGGATTCTATGGTATCTCAAACATACAATCTCTAATGGTTTATTTTTCAGGAAAAATTCATCTGTGCAACTTACAACATACTCTAATATAGATTGGGTTGGCTGTCCGAATGACCATAGATCCACAAGTGGGTATTGTATTTTCCTAGGTCCTAATCTGATCTCTTAGAGCTCCCACAAACAATCAACAATGTCTCGATCAAGCATCGAGGCTAAGTATTGAGCGTTAGCAAATACAACAGTTGAGCTTATTTGGATTCAATCTCTCCTCAAATAAATTGGTGTCAAGACCTCCAACCCACCAACTCTTTTTTGTGATAACATTGGCGCCACGTATCTCACTACGAACCCCGCATTTTATGCGCAAACAAAATACGTCGAAATAGATATTCACTTCGTTCGTGACCTAATCGCATGAAAAGCTCTTGATGTTTGCTTCATTTCCAATAAGGACCAACTTGCAAACATTCTCACAAAACCATTAGTGTCCTCCAAATTTTTGTTTCTTTGTTCAAACCTCAACATATGTGACCTACTGTTGGGTTTGAGGGAGCATATTGGATCAAATCAGTCAAATAAGAAAGAAACAACACATCTACTTATTGAAGATAAATCCAAAACTAAATACAACTTGAAATTGACGTGTATATGAAAGGGTGTTGAAACTAACATGTATATGATAGGGTGTTGTAAACTGCGAACCTCGCATTTTATTCACAAACAAAACACGTCGAAATAGACATTCACTTTGTTCATGACCTAGTCGCATAAAAAGCTCTTGATGTTCGCTTCCTTTCCAATAAGGACCAACTTGCAGATATTCTCACAAAACCATTAGTGTCCTCCAAGTTTTTCATTTCTTGTTCAAATCTCAACATATGTGACCTACTGTTGGGTTTGAGGGGACGTATTGGAACAGATCAATCAAATAAGAAGAAAACAAAACATCTACTTATTAAAGATAAATCCAAAACTAAATACCACTTGAAATTGACGCATATATGAAAGGGTGTTGAAACTAATTGCTATATGATATGGTGTTGTAATTATTACATGAGTAATACTTGTAATCGATATACATGCCGGAAACAAGACAAATGCTCCCCAAATAGGCAAGGGAGTCATCAATTCAATTCAATGTTTGTGTATTATCAAGTTACAAGGACAAAAAAAAGATCAATAAATATGTCAAAACTTTAAAATTATATAACTTTTTGCTTTGTTGTTTATTTGAAGAGAGTTTCTGTTTCATGTAATTTTTCCCCATAATCCAAAGAATAGTCACATCCAATGGCAGAGACAGAAATTTGATTTAGAAGGGTCAAGATTAAAATTAAAGTTAAACAAAAATTAACTAAAAATATTAAAGAATATAATTAACAAAAAAAATAAACAATTCAAAAAAAAATTATGGTTTAAGACATATAAATGTAATTTACAATTTATTTTGTCGTGCCTAACTTTAATTTATTCAATTGTCCTCGATAAGTCTTCATATTCTGAAATTGCTACATGATTTCTTTATGATTTCTTTATTGTTAAGTCTTGAATATATATTTATGTAAATAAAGTTTTCCTCTAAATTGGATAAAAAAAAAATCTTGCAACCCAATTTTTTAATTGATATTAAAAATATATGAGAATTACATACTATAAGGACAAATGTCATAATGTTATATTCATTTTATTAAAAATGTAAGTGAGAATTACATGTTATAAAAACAAATGTCACTTTAATATAGTAAATAAAAAGAAATTCTTCCAACTCAATTTCTTTTTTTTTTAAGCAAAAAAAAAATTGTCCTATTCCTGTGCAGTGGGCAGATATTTCATCATCAGACCTTTCTTTATAACATGCATCGGTTATCTTTCATCATCAGTATCTGTGAATAAAATTTAGGAAAAGTATCTCAAAAAATAAAAAGGAAAAAAGAAAAAAGAAAAGAAAAAAGAACCATACATATTGGTAGATGAAATTTGATTTGACATGCTTGGAAACGATGTGTTTGACATGATTCAGCCTCAGCATTTTCAAGACAATAGCTCATATTTATAAACTGAAACTTGAAAAAACGAGCGTTTTTTGTCACTAACGTTAAACGTAACGTTTTGTTAAAATTATATGTGTATCATCTTCCTTCTTCTTCCTTCATCTAACCTAAATCTTTAAAAAAGACACAAATAGTGGAAAACAAAAAATACAAAATAAAAAAAGAAAAAGATAAAAGAAACTGAGATTTAGAGAGTTACACGTCGGCGTAATAAATAGAAAAGCTTTGCCCTTTGATGAGTTGCTAAGGGTGAGCAACCGTGACATTCAAGAAAATTCTACCTAGAGTAAAGAAATTTTTTAGAGGTCGAAGGGGGGCATTTGACCCCTCTTGACCCCCCTTCCCTCCGCCCCTGGTCACACCAAATTTAAGAAAAATTATATTGATGTAATATTTCTAAGACTTCCAAAAAGTTGGTCAAATTTAGTATTATGAATTGAGTCAAGCGAGTTTAAGGAACAATAACGGAGAAAGATTAACTAATTCATTTCTGTTAAAGCGAATGGGAATGAAAAATTTGTTAAATGTTAAAAAGAATGGTGTACAAATAATTATTTTCACTCTAACTAAATAATTAATTAAAATTTTGAAAAAATAGTGAAGTATAGAAAGAAAGGTATATTAAAGAAGAGACCATACTTTAACATTTTCAATATATTATAAAAAAAAAAAATTCATATATTGTGGAACATCTTCTTCATAAGTGCGTGCATTCATATCCGTGAAGAGAGAGCTAAAGAAGTAATTATGAACCTCTCACCAAACTCGGAGCCCATTAATTTTAGATATAGATATTTAATGCTTCTTTATTTTCTCTTTATAATAGTCTGCCATACACTCTGAATGATGGATGCCTATAAGTTTCCTTGTCAAATGACAACGATAATATTAAGTTAACCAAACTTGGCCAAAAGCGGTGGAATAATCTTTTGGATGCATTGGATCTTTAAAAAAGCATTCAATAAGATATTTAGCAATATCAAACGCTTCTCCACTCTTTGTAAGTGTGCTTTCAATGCAATGATCGATATAACTCATATCCTCATTATCAAGTTGAAAAAGATGAAGCCTGATTGGTAGTGCAGTGGGAGCGGGAGAAAGAGGGGTACTATTGTTAGCATGTACTTAGAGCATTACGAAAATAATTATCTCCATCTTCACCAACATAAATTTTATTATACTTTTCACAGACATCATATTTCGCTCACTTTAGAGGTTCTCTTAACTGGACGTTAATATATAAGTTATTTATTGAAATTAAGGCCTCGTTTGGTTTGCAAAATGACTATTCCATTAGGAAAATGAATAACTATTCCTTGGAATAGAAGAATGTGGAATGGAATTGTTATTCCTATAATTTAATTTGGTTGTAACGATGAAATAAAACACTGAATAGATATTCTTTTGTTTGGTATAGTGGAATACACTGGTAAATGGAATCATATTGTAATCAAATTTCCTTAAACACCTTTATAATACAAATATAATTTAAGGACGATTTCTTCTTTATTTTTTAAACAAAAACCGCTATACTATAACTTTTTTTAAAAAAAAAAAAAATTGTCAATTTTTTTTAAAAAAAAGTTCGTAGTTTTTTTTTTTTTATGGCACATCATTTTGCCTTGGCTGTAACACTACAAAATGATGTGCAAAAATGAATTAAAAAAAATTTAAAAAAAAGCACATCAACAAAATCATCATATTCACCCATCAATTTTATTTTATTTTTTAAAAAAAAGAAAGCACATCACCAAATGGTCTCATAATACTCAAAAAAAAAAAAAAAAAAAAAAAAAATTGATATTGGAATGTGAGGGGCTTTTAAGAGAATAGACTACAATAATTCTATTACTATAGGAAAGGAATATGTATTCCTCTCATTTTTAAAATGAATACTTATTCCTCTTCGTAAGGGAATAAATATTCCTCTGGGAATAACTATTCCTATGAATAGGCTCTTACCAAATAAAGAAATGATTATTCCATAGGAATAGTCATTTCATTTTGAGATATATTCCGCAAACCAAACAAGGCCTAAATCATTGAACTGTTACGACAATTAAATAACTTGAGACCTTGAAAAAAAAAAAACTTTTTATTCAAAAAGATTTTTTTAAGAATTGTAGCTTTTGGAAATATGAAAGTATTATAATAAAATAACTTTTGATACAAGTAATGTCTTTGGCTAGGAACATAATGTTTTACAAAGAGTTTTTTAACACAATTAGTATGTGACTCTTGGTAAAAGTTAACTATGTTAGTAAACATACGTAAAAGAACATGTGAAAAGGTATCATCATCCAAGCTCAAAGTAATTAAAAAATAAAAGGACACAAATTTCCTCCAAACTAGTTTGAAGAAAATTTTCTCCAACCCACTCCAATAAATGCCAAGTGTTTTCTAACATGTAAGAAACACATGTTTTCTTTAATATTCTTAATAACCATTAACTCCCATTCTCCAAACTTAGGAACCCAAATATTAGGTTTTGAGGAACCCAAACATATTAGTAGATACTTGTCATTTATTAGAGTTGGTTGGAAGAAATTTCATCCAAATTGGTTTAGAGGAAATTTTTGTCCAATTGTTTATAAGAGATGTTCATTAGTGCTAAGTCCTACATTGCTTACTTACTAGGTGAAACTGGACTTTATAAGTGAATTCTAGGGAAGCTCCAAATTGACTAGTCCTTGTGGAGTGATAGCGCAGATATGGCTAGCGCTTTTTCTTGAATCGTTACAAATAATATTAAAGCTATCTAGTAATGCGCCATGTGGTATTTTTAGCACCACATGACGTTGTCCTGAAGAGGATCTCAAGGGTATAATGAGGAGAGTGTATAACACCCCGATCCTATATTGGGAAGATGAGTAGCCCACATAGTGAGTTGGTGGTTTATAAGAGATGTTCATGGTTGCTAAGTCCTATATTGCTTACTTATTATGTAAAATTGGACTTTATAAGTGATTATAGAAATAGGACTTTAACTGTCATTAAGCAGACATAGGTGTTCTATGTCATCTGCACACAAATAATAAGAAGGGTTTAAAACAGAAACAGGTATACAGCCACAAATCCTATATATACAACATTGATACCATGTCGTGTCCTAAGATTCGAGGAAATACCCTACCTACAAGTTTATTTTATTTATTTTTTATAAGTACACCAAAGAAGAACTACAATCAAGAACAACAAAGAAAGGTTGGGCAACCCAACAATAAGCTCCAAAACAACCAGAGTAAATAGAAAATAAAAGGGAATACATCAAATGAATGACGCAGCCCTATAGATTCTTGGCGCAAATACCAAGAAAATTGGCCGCGAATTAAAGTGGTTAGACAAGGCGCAGGAAAGGGAATGACCGTCGCGAAACCTTTCAACCCTACCGGAACCCCTAGTGAAAGGACACATATAGGGGCATGACCATCGAAATACCCTCCATCTCTACTCGGACACCTGTAGGGAAACCACAACAGAAACAGAAAAACTGAGGAAAAATTAGAAATAAAACACCAAACCCAAAAACAGCATCAATAGTAGCGGGAATGCGCAAGGACGCAGGGGAGCGTGATTCCACATGCAGGCATGTGAGATCAACTCGTTTGCATGTGATGGCCGTGGAGGCGCATGAGGCAGCGATAGGGGTGTGGGAAGAGGTGACGAGGAGCGGATAGGCCAGTGATGACGGTAGTGAAGTGCGTTGGGGGGGGGGGGGAGGAGATGGTTGAAGATGATAAATCTAACGTAGTAAAAGCCAAATCTGAAATCCAAGGCAGATTTGGCGGGAGGAGACATTCAACGGAGAAGAGGTGGCGGTAATGCAGAGGGAGAGAGACTAAGGCTGCGGTTTTGAGAGGAGCAAGGATAAATCATCAGAGACAATGGATAGTGTAATACCCCAAAGAATTAAATAAAGATAGGCTAGCCTTGTTTAGGGATAATTGGGTTGTAGAGTTACTAAGAGTTGCATTTTTGGAGTTTTCTAGATCACACAAACGTTTAGGAGAATGTTCATGTGAATAGTACATAGGAATGTTCATGTATGTCGTGTAGCACTATTCACAATAGGTGACGTGAGCAGTGTGTGTGTCAGTCTGTACACGAACGTTTGGTCATGTACAACAAATGTTCATGTCCTGCCAAATAACAAAAATGACTTGTAGTCTTTACTCACGTGAATTCTCCTATAAATACCCCTCATCCTCTTCTTCTTCGGCACATTTCTGCCCTGTTAAGTGTGTTATTAGTGTGTAAGTGTGAGAGTAACTTTTGGAGAGAAATGAGGAGCTCTTGATCTTTCTTCTTCAAAGGAGGTAACCTTCCTAACCCAAGTTTATTTCCTTCAGTATTGTTTAAGTTACTATCCTTATTCTTGTAGCATAGTTCCTCGTTTTTAAGTCTTTAGCTAGGTAGTGGTTTTAATGATGAGTAATGATAGGCTAGCGTTAGATTGTTTGGGTTAGCGATGTTGGACGTTCTCTACATGAGCATGTTATTAAGGCTTGAGATGGTATTAGAGACCTTGTAAGGACCCTAGGTGGTGTTCGTATAAGTTTTGGGAGGGATTTTTGTCTGGAATGACCTTCTACAACCAACGAATGTTCTCACCCCGCAAAATGAACGTTCGTAGGTTACACATAGCATTCATACCTCCTGATTGAACGTTCGTGTAACAAACAGAAAGCCTATTTTGGTTAGCTTAAGGCCTATAGTTGTTTTAGCCTAGTTCGAGATTGATGATAAGGTCCTTTCATAGATTTGGAAGTTGGGGAATACTCAGAGGATCCCTTGGTACAATTTCACGAAACAGGTGAGTAAAACTCACACGGATATTTGTTATTATTACTTTTCTGCATAAGCATGATTATTTTGTGTATAAACATGTATGATAAGTCTTGAATGTTACACATTCAAGCCCCTTAATTCGCATGTGTTATACCTTAGTTTGTATTGTTATCTAATATTTTAGTATGTTTTAGTGTTTGCCTTATTTTCAGGTCTTAATGAAAATTCAAGACATATTAGGGACATTAAGCTTGAAGATAATTTTGAGAAATTAAAGTGTTGTAGAAGGAGTGACGCTCGAGCACCCATTTCTGGTGCTCGAGCGCCAGCCGCAAGAGGATCAGCTGAAGTCTAACGCTCGCAAGCCCCGCGCGCAGGAATCGAGCACCAGCAGCACATGATGCTCGAGCGCTCAATCCTGGTGCTCGAGCGTCGTCGCAGCTTTCAAAAACTGCAGGATCTTTTAGACAGCTGTTGGCGGTAGGGATATTTTTTGGTCCAAAATTGCGGCTTGCCAGCACATTGTAGGCGCCGAAATCACTCTCTAGAGGACTCCTAAACACCTGAAACTTCAGATCTTTAGCTTGATATTTCCGTAAGAAATATCAAGCCTTCCTTTGCTTATATATATGTTTTCTGTCCGAGAGGTAGGAGGATGACGTTTTTTGAGTTATGTTCAATGTAATTTTTAGTTCTTTTTGCTTTGTTTGGCTACTGTATAGAGTGTAGAACTCGACCCATAGCTCCAATACTCCTTAGGAAATGGATTTCTTCAAATCCAATGAAGAAATTCAAATCCTTAAGGAATTGAATCCCTTTTAGGGTTTGATGTAATTTTTCCATGGGGTTATGGGTTGAAGTTGATTGTATTTAAGTAGGATTTTGTGTAAATGGTATGATGATTGCATATGCAAAGGGTTTGCTCTTAAAGATTATACCATTTGAAATGAAAACTCATTATTTGTCTATGAGGAATTGGTTTGAGCTTTGAATGATTTCAATACTTTCAATGTCTTTGATTGAGAATGTATATGCTATGTAATGGTGCTTTTGGCATGATTTTATGTGAGTTTGATAGGGTATGCTAGGGACCACGACTCAATCTAAACTTAGAATAACTTAGAATAGGTGGAAAGTAGAGTGAAAACCTATGATACTTTATGCTTATTTCATGAGATTGTGTAGGCTATTGAGAGAACTCATATCGCATGCTAGGGAACATGAGTTATATCACATGTAGGGTGTTAGGTGAGTGACTAGTGCTAAACTATGATGTTTTATTATTTTCTTTCGATAGTATTTTCATGTTGAGATCGTTGTAAGGATTGACAACCTTTACACGCTCATATTATGCCTTTGTTAAAGATCCCAAGTTAGATACAATCTGCATTCTACCTTTATCTTTACATTCATGTCATTTACAGTTATGTCATTTACGCTTTATGTCATTTACACTTAATGTCATTTACATTTACGTCATTTACAATTATGTCATTTAAGTTTATGTCATTTATGTTTAAGTAATTTACGTTTATGTCTTTAAAGTTTCAAAAACCCAAACATATTTTATTTTCATGAATTGAGCTAGAGAAAACCTCGGAAGCTTGACAAACCAACCATCATAGTCCCTGCGGACGATACCCTCTTTTAGAGCTATCCTACAAGGATACGATCTATCATGAGCGGTTAATTATAAATTTTAAAATTGGTAGCGCTCCGCGACTATCAATGTATGTTTACAATTCACATAAAATGTATATTTTTTATTACTGTGAACTCTACTTTGTGAAAATGATTGTGATTAATAAGATATAAAAATGATGAGTATGTAAATTCAGGCATGTAAAAGACAATGAAAGATTAAATTTGCATCGTATGACATTATACACCATCTTGTGCGGAAAACGGTTATGGGCTACTATTATTACAAGTTAACCCTATGGTTAAAAGGATTTTATTGTTATGTTTGGCCTTGGATTAATGGTTTTTATATGTGACCAGCGCACCATTATTCAGATGTGGTCTGCTTTGCTAGTATCGTGAGCCACTCAAAGTTGAATTTGTCCAAATTGCTAGTATAAGATGGTATGTTTGTACAATATCCGGATCATCGGTATTATATTAAATGGTCTTTCAAGAATGCGCAAACCCTACTGCAAAGGGTTAATGTCTCGAGTAGATCATATTATTAACATATGACATGGCCACTAAATATATCATGTACTATATATATAATGCATTACCACGACATTTTTTTATTCAACAAATGACTTCATTTATATTACTGCTTGTGATTTACAAACTTTTGGTCAATAATTGAGTTCACTACAAGAGAACTTGTAGTTCATGTGTATTATTATTTATTAAGTCGTGGACTTACGCTTGTATCTTTTCCACCTGTAAAACATGTATTTTTTTATAGATAGTCTAGAAAATGACCAGACCTTCGAGAAGTTTTGTCCAATTGGAGGGCATATACAAGATAGTTTTTGACGAGTTAGATCTGGAGTGGCTGATCGGCATATGGAGAGTTGGAGGAGACACTTGTCGTGATATCATTGCGATCCTTTTCATGCTTTATCTTTTGAAATCTAGGCTTTAAGATCTTTGTTAATTATGGCTTTTGAATTGGTTATATCTTATGATGTTTTTGATGACTGGTCACTCACCGTACTTTTGAAACAATTTTATCTATGTTATGATGCTTTTAATTTACTCTGATATTATTATGACTGTGGATTTAATTTAGTTGTTATTTCTATATGTAAGTGACAAGTCTTCCGATGCAGACTCTCTTTGAAGGGTGTGAGATCTCTGAGTTTTAGCCCTTATGGGTTAATGCTAAGAGACGAACTGTTAAGTCATTACCAGTTAAATAATTTTGTTGGACCGTTAAAAATAGGGCCTCGTGAGAGGCAAAGATGGGATTGTTAGGTCTTTAACGATGTTCGACACATACCAGATTTGAAGAAAATCTTATTTCTTTGGGCATTTTGAACTTTCTTTGATACAAGTATTTCGGTAAAGGTAGAGTCATCAGGGTTAGTAATGGCTCATTGGTTGTGATGAAAGATAAAAAAGTTTGATGGCCTTTACTTTCTTCAGGGCAATATGGTGACAAGTTCAGATGTTGTGTCTTTTTTAAATAATCTAAAGTCAGATACTACTCGATTATGACATATATGGTTGGGTCATAGCATGGAGGTGGAGCTTCAAGTGGAAGCCTTCACGTAGAGTGCAAGATGGCACTCGAGGATCAGCCCGTTACAGATGGTCATGGTTCCGATTTTGATGATGATGATCCACAAGAAGAGCAGAAGACTAGTATTACGATTGGTAGAGAGCCGAAGGTAAATTGGGCCCCCTGGAGATATGACTATGCAGATTTTGGTAGGTTATGCACTTATTGTGACAGAGGACATTGCGGTCGAGAAGCCTTTCGCTCTTTCAGAAGTTGTCACAAGTAGTGAGTATGTGTATTGGGTTGTTGCCATGAATGAGAAAATTGAGTCTCTTTATAAGAACCAAACATGGGATTTGATGAAATTGTCAAAGAGTGCTAAGATTGTCAGGTCGAAGAGATCGTTGTCTGTCTTGAAACAATCTCTGCAACAGTGGTACAAACACCTTATGTATTACAGACAATTGGTTCTTTTGTTTATTTGTTGCTTTATGTGGATGACATGCTTATTGCTGCTACAAGCATGTTTGAGGTTAAAAGATTGAAATCTCTTTTGGGTGATGAGTTTGAAATGAAGGATTTACGTAGTGTGAAGAAAATCCTTGGATTAGTGAGTACTCCATATGTCACAGATTTCAGACTCTCAGTAGCATTAGCACTGCAAAGTGAGGAGGAGCATTTCATGTTGCATATTTCTTACTCTAGTGCAGTTGGGAGCATGATGTATGCTATGGTGTGCACTTGTCTAGATATTCTACATGCAGTTAGTGTTGTTAGTCCTGGTAAGGTTCTCTGGCAAGTAGTGAAATTGATACTCTTTTATTTATAGGGTATCATAGATGTTAGTTTAGTCTATGACAGAGGCAGTGTTATCTTTTCCAATGTCATTGGGAACGTCGATTCAGACTATGTTGGTGATTTGAATAAGAGAAGATTTCTAACAGGTTGTGTTTTCACTCTCCCAAGGTGTGTGTTGTACAAATATCCACCTAAATAAATAGGCGAATAAATGCACGTTTTACTCGCAAGTGCACAAGATCAAAACGATAGTATAGATGGCAAATACGAGATCATTCCCACGAGGATTGGTAAACTATGTTTAAAAAGAAATTCCTAAAAAGATATTGTGAATGAAATTAAAAAAACAAAAAAAAAAAAAAATAAAATAAAAAAATAAAAAAAAAAAAAAAAAAAAAAAATAATAAAAATAAAAAAAAAAAAAAAATAAAAAAAAAATAAGATTAAATATTGGATATAAGATGTGGTCGTATCCACGCTAAAAAGGAAAAAATAGTGCATGTCAAGAACTCATGTGGCTCAGGCATGGGGATACCAGTGTTCCCCACAACACGAGATTAGGCATGGGTGTATACTCTAACTCTTTTCTTTCTTGAGGGATTTAGCATGGGTGTATACTAAGTTGTTCCTCAAGAAAGCATAAATCTATGGAGATCGACAAACACACTAAAACCTAGAACATGGTGTATATTCCGGTCTTTCATGTTGATTACCCCAAGAACCCGCAATTGGTTCTTTTGTCACTCTATTAGGCCCAGGACTCGGTCATCCAAATTGACCTAGATAACACTCTACACATGTTATATGCATAAGATGATCAAACCCATACATAACCCATATGAAGAACGAACAAAAACCCGAGATAAATCAATTAAGCATCAAAATATGAATTGTAACAAGACAAATTGAAACCTTAAAGAGACATGATTAGGGCTTCAATCGAGCCCTAACTAAAGTATTAGCTACACATAATTTGGATGAAAATCATCCCCATAAGAAAATAACAAAGAAAAACTAAAAAGAAAGAAAGAACTAAGAAAAACCCTTCTTTGAAGCCTTTGATTCTTCTCCTCAAGCTTGTGTATTTCTTTTGGAGGACTTAGGGGAGTATTTATAGAGTTTAGGAGCAACCCTAATCAATTTCGTGCACCTTAGGAAGTCCAAGATTAAGTTGGAGTAGGTTTAAGATATTTTCAAATCGGGTTCTGCCGACTTTACTGTTCAGCGCGCAAGATGGCTCGAGCTAAATAGGGATATGGCTCGAGCCAAGTGATGGCTCGAGCTAAACATGGATATGGCTCGAGCTAAGTGATGGCTCTAGCCAAATGCAGATATGGCTCTAGCCAAGTGATGGCTCTAGCCAAATATGGATATGGCTCTAGCCAAATTCTTCAGCTTTTCTCCAACATCTCTTCTAAGCCCAAAACTTGATGGAATTGAGTGCTTTTTTTCCAAAACCTACAAAATAAGGGAAAAACACAAAAACAACACAAAACATCATATTATAATGAAACTAAGAGATTAACATATGTGAATTAAGGGGCTTGAATGTGTAACATTTAGCACTTATCAGTGTGCAATTAGTTAGAAAGCGACATTACAATCGACAATTGGTTTGTCCACAATGGAGGTGGAGTATATGGCAGCGGTAAAGGCAGTGAAAGAAGCAATTTGGTTAAAAGGTTTGTCAGTGATCTGGGTTTGCAGCAGGTTAAGACTGTTGTGATTTGTGATAGCTAGAGCGTATCATGAAAAGACTAAGCACATTGATGTCAAATATCATTTTCTTCGAGATGTTGTAACAAAGGGTGATATCACATTGAATAAAATTGCTACTAAAGAAAATTTAGCAAATATGTTGATTAAGCCAGTTCCAGTTCTCAAGTTCAAGAGCTACTTGGACTTGATTGGTGTTTGCAGTTTATGATTACCCTTTAGCGGTGTTGGAGGAGACGTCATGAAGAGATTTGCTTTAGGGACTTAATGAAATTCAAGTCAAGGTGGAAATTCTTACGATTTTTTTATTTTATTTAAAAGATATAAAAAAACAATCAACTTTAAAATTAAATTTAAAATCATTATCCAACTATTATCTTATTCTTATTAAACACACAACACACACAACACACCAACACAACCAACCACAACATATATATAGTATATATATAATATAATATATATAATTATTATTTATCTTACTAAATACTAATTCTCATTCCTAAAGAGAATCAAGGATCATTTACATGGATATTTCTTGCTTTAATTCCCAAAATTAATTTAATTCATTTATTTAAGTTATGGCGGCATTACAGTTAAGATTCTTTGGGACTTATTTACGATATGTAGAGAGTACTGTGGGAAGGCGCTCAAAAATTTTTAAATAACAATTATTTTAATGTATTATTTATTATTTTAAGTATTTTTCGGGCGTTTTTAACAGTTGACATGTGTCATTATGTTAATTGTTGCTAACGTGCATTACTAACAAAAATTGATCCATCCCAAGAATGTTTTAATGGAATTGAATATGTTGTGACAAAAAGGAATTTTAGATCCTCAAAGATGCAAAAAAATAGCAGCATGAAAAATAATTTCATCCACACAAAAACAAACACAAATTTAGTGATTCGTAAATAAAGCCTACTTCTAGGAGCGGAAGACGATCCAAAAAAAAAGTTTACATAACCAAAAGATGGGTACAAAAGAATTTAGTAGGGAGATAAAAATCACTCAAGTTAAAGCCCCCAATAACATTTTAAGCTAACGCTATACAAGAGAAAACCCAACAAAAAAGAAAACTCTCTTTTTTCTTTGAGTGGTTGTGCGCACCGTAAACCCGTGACCAAAAACAAAAGTGAATGGGGGTCTTTTCTCCCCAACTCTCAAAAGTTTGTGCAGTGACTCCCTTTGATAAAAAGCAAAAGAAGTCGCTAAGAAAAATCAAGGCTCCAAAAAGCACTTGTAAAAGGATTCAAAGTCGGTTACTTTAAAGAAGCCAAAAACCAATTGGAAAAGAAACACTGCAAGGTAGGTACAAAAGAATCCCAATTGAAGTAGGTAACCAAACCATGGCTAGGCCCACGTAAACTTGATGATGGCCCAGGTCAAAAAACAGCAACAAATCTCCA